>QLTV01002273.1:1282232-1324017 GCA_003457575.1 Thermophis baileyi
CCATTAAACCTTCTTTCCAAGCAACTTCCAGGAATCCAGTGTCTTTTTCCCCCACTTGGAACCGAACCCAGAAGGATATTCCTTACAACAATGTACCCAAAGGTAAAGGAAGACTTGTGTTCAGAGGAAAATACCAATACACAATAAAAGGTCTACTTAGAAGGATAATTCCTTCTCCTGTGTTGTCTTACATAGACTATGGATGATCCAAAGTAGAATCTGAGGATGAAGTGTAAAAAAAACCTCCATAAAATAGGGGTCCTCAACCCCCGGTCTAGACCGGTACTAGGCCACGGCATGCCAGAAACCAGTCCATGCAAACAAGTATAGCCCCATCCGCGGGATGCAGGCAGCATGTGAAACCACACTCCCTCCGGTCCATGGAAAAATGTCTCTCCTTGGAACTGGTCTCTGGTGCCCAAAAGGTTGGGGGCCATTGCCGTAGAAGATAGGAAGATGCTGAAGAAGTGGAAAAAGGGGATTTACAAGTACCATAGGAATTATAAATCTTTCTGTATATAATTCATTGATTATACTCTACTGAATATATTATGTCTTCTTAAGAACCTGAAAATCATTATGGAACTCTGAGGAATTAAATCCTAAAACGAGATAGTAAATTACAATAAATTCTACCAATACTTGTAGTGGTAGAAGTAGAATTTATTGTAGTTCTTGTATATCTCATTTTATGCTTTAACTCCTCAGCGTTCCACAATGATTTTCAGGTTCTCAAGAAGACATAGTCCTTCTTCGAAGACTTATAATTTAAGAAATCTTAAGACTCTGTGTAAATTAACTTTTGGATGTGATATGAATCCATGTCTTAAATTGTAATCTAAAAACGGTTCACCCTGTCAATTAACTTCTGTGTCAGATTTTCCTCTAAGATACAAGGTTATTCTAGACATTGGACCATATTCCCACAACTTGGTTAGGAATCATTCCATAGAAGAAATCAAACATCCTTTCCAATAACTTATTATCAAGCTGATATGGAATTAAATCTGTTTTCCAGGCCCTCAGGACTCAGTACATGTTAAACATAGTTAGAAATGAGGGGACTGGGCAGCTAAAAACTGTAACCTTTTGTTTCTGGTTTGTGGCCTTTGAGACTGAAACAAAACAAAACAAAATACCACAACCCCAAGTGGAGCTGAAGAAATTAAGATGCTTTCTAAAGCAAAAGTTTTTGTGGCATTTATTATTTGGTGGCAATGATCAGCACATTTGTTATGACGGAAAATTTATGGGCATGATTAGCCTGTTTTATCAAAAGTTCATCTCTGCATTTTCCAAGGCAGGGAGTGTAATTCTAGGCAACTGGATTTTGAGTTCATCTAGGAAACAGAAAATCCAAGATTCCAAGTTCCTGTCTATTTTAGCTTAGCGCCAAGTCCACTTCTGAATTCTGTGAAAATTGTTTCCAAATGTTCAGATAGAAGTGTGGTACTTCATTTCTGCTTGGCTTACGGCATGTTAGAGCTGGAGAAATCTTTCCCGCCCCGTCTCTCTCTCTGTGACTGTGTGTGGGATGATATTTTTCTCAAGAACATAGAACATAGAATAATAGTTGGAAGGGACCTCAGAGGTCTTTATCCAACTCCCTTCTCGACCCTATAGGGAGTCCCAATATCATTTTAGACAAATGGTTGTCCAGTCTCTTTTTGAAAGCCTTCAGTGATGGAGCACCCACAACTTCTGAAGGCAAGTCATTCCATTGGTTAATTGCTCTCACCATTAGGAAGTTTCTCCTTAGTTCTAGGTTGCTTCTCTCTTGGTTGGTTTCCAACCATTGTTTCTTGTTTTGCCTTTTGATGCTTTGGAAAATAATCTGACCTCCTCATCTTTGTAGGAGCCCCTCAAACATTGGAACAGTGCTATCATGTCCCCCCTAGTCTTTCTTTTCATTAGACTAGACATACCTAATTCCTGTAAGTGTTCTTCGTACATTTTAGCCTCTACTCCCCTAATCATTTTTGTTGCTCTTCTCTGCACTCTTTCCAGAGTCTCAATATCTTTTTTGAATTATGGTGACCAGAACTGGATGCAGTATTCCTAGTGTGGTCTTACTAAGGCTTTGTAAAGCGGTATTAGAACTTGTACTGCTTTAGTTTAAGAAACTTTAAGACGGTGAACATGTTCCTCTGAACCTCATGATGTGCCTGGATTCTGAAATATTGTCTTCCCCCAACAACTTTGTTCATGGTGTCAGGGCCAAAGGCATCAAGTTAAAGGCTAACTCCTAAATTCTAAAGTAATAATAAACATGTATAATTAATGGGCCCTGAAAATAGGTTGTCCATACTGAGTTAAAAATACACTCCCATACAATGGGTCTTATCAACTGTCCAAAATAAATCTGAGCAGCTGCACTGTGCAAAAGGCATCCTTTATTTTGGGTTGGGTTTTGGGTAAGGTAGCATTCATCAAATCAAAGATAAAATGGTCACATCATTAAAAAAAAAATAGAAACAGCCACATGACCTCCTTAAGCATCAACAACAATAAACTCACTGGATAAATTTTAAAAATCAAAGTTCAAAAAATTGGGTTTTACCCCTTGGTACAGATCATAAGCATCTCTGTGGGATGCAATTCTGCAGAGAATGTTTCATAGTTCGAGAATAACCCAAGAGAAATTTCAATTCGGAATTCTCAGCAAATATTTGTTATTTAGATACCTTTTGGTTTGATTTCGTGGAGCCAGTGTGATTGTGTTGGATTAGGACCTTGGTGCCCATCATTTTGCTGTCAAGTGTCGGGGAAATAAGGAAAACCAGGCAGTTCAAATGAATATAAAGGTTTATTGCAAACTTAAGTTCACTACAAGAATCTGAACTACTAACGGTCAAAGCAAATTAGCGGTAGATAACAGTCAATGGAATTCAAGGTGGGCGGCAGGGGTGGGTTCTCCGAACTACTCAAAATTTCCGCTACCGGTTCTCCGAACTACTCAAAATTTCTGCTACCGGTTCTCCAGAACCTGTCAGAACCTGCTGAATTTCACCCCTGCTGTAACGGTCTTAAGTGTGAAAAATGGTCATCAGTCACTCTTTTCAGTGCCGTTGTTACTTCGAATGGTTACTAAACGTAAGTCGAGGATTACCTGTAAATGTAACTAATGTCCCATAACAAAGGTACAAATGGAAACCAAATGTGTAAAATGTAGCCTTTGTGGTGAAGTGCTCACTTGATTGAAGGAACGGATTCCCAAACTTTCCTTACAGAGAAGAAAGGATTATGCCAGAAGGAGAAGTTCCTGATACATCTTTTAACTCAACCTTCCAAGCAAAATACAGGATTTAAATTTAAGAAATAAATCAAATAAATATTCCTGAAGCTTGTGTGTGTATATATGAGTATCCATGTAGACATGCATACACACACACACACACACACACACACACACACACGTAATATATGGTTATTGTCCATGCTGACAAAGAGTTGTAGAGTTGGTCCAATAGATCTGGAGGGCATCAGGAAAGATAGCTGGGAATAACCAGGAAAGGAAAAAAGTTTCACTTTACCAGACTTTACGAGATGTCTATGGAGATTCTCAGTCACCCAGGTCATGGTTGTCCCAAAGGCAACTGGACTTTCTGAACTGGGACAGACTTTATTAGCCTAAATTTTCTCTCCTTCTGTTTGACCTTGACTAGATAGTTCCTGATAAGTCTCACTCTTAAGGATAACTTTGGACATGGGGCATAGCCAAAGTTTCAACGGAGAATTTCCAGAGAAAGTTGCAATATTTGTACAGGCTTCTTCTCAGGAACCAGTGAGTAGTTTGTACTAACTAGACGAAAGTCGGCGAGAGCGTAATTGTTAATGCTCAAGATGGTGGGGGAAAAAACCTCAAAGGAAGAGGAATACTTCATCATAAGCATAGAATTTCTCCCTCTGGAGAAAGGAAGCTATCAGGCGCATCAAGATACGATCAAAAGTCCTCTGTGTGTAAAGCACTGGCAGATGACCCAGTCCCCAAATGCAAATGGCTTCTGCCAAATGTGTGATTACAGCTGGGAAAATTATGCTATCAAACATCCCTGAAGGGGAGTTTGAGAGCTTGACTCATTTTGGTTTTGTGGAAATGGAGACACTTATTTTAAGGAACAGTTGCATTAGCTTCGGCTTTCTACAGGAGGGAGCGTAGGCCAGAAGGAAAAGTTTTATTCTCTTTCCCCATTTCTGATAACGGATGGAAGGAGACCCTTTCTTCCTGTACATTGGCTGTTCCATTATTCTTTTTTTTTAAAAAAATCTCAGTGGAACAACCTGGTGTATTAAAAGATTTCAAATGATTTGCCTATACACTCTTTCCTGGCATAGTTTAAATGAGGGCAGGAAAGGTTCAACAGCCCAATTTTTTTCTCTGTGCCAAGATTATTGTACTCTTGGGGAGAAAAAACCACAACTTAGATCATCCCAGTTCTTCATCTCTGTCTTTGACCTGGATTAAATGCTGATTCACCTGAACGTAAATAGGCTTCACTATTCAGAGCTGAAGAAGCTTCGTGGATGAGGAGCAAAACGTCTTCAAAGAAAAACCAGAAAGTCCAGTTGTCTCTTGAGGGGGGGGAGAGGAATGTAACAACTTTGCAAAATTGGTACAGCCAAATAACAAGGATTTGCTACTACAAGATATGATAAACAACCATGACCTAGATAGCAATAGCAATAGCAATAGCAATAGCAATAGCAATAGCAATAGCACTTAGACTTATATACCGCTTTACAGTGCTTTACAGCCCTCTCTAAGCGGTTCACAGAGTCAGCATATTGCCACCAACAATCTGGGTCCTGGACGAAGAATCTCCATAGACATTTAGCTTCACTATTCAGTGTAAATGTTTATGGTGATTCTCAGTCATCTAGGTCATGGTTGTCCCAAAGGTGTTTTTTCAAAAAGCAACCGGACTTCCTTTGTTTTTCCTTGAAGACATTTCACTTCTCATCCAAGAAGCTTCATCAGTTCTGGCCAGAACCGATGAAGCTTCTTGGATGAGAAGTGAAACATTTTCAAGGAAAAACAAAGGGAGTCCGGTTGCCTTTTGAAAAAATACCTTTGGGATTATTCAGTGTAGTTCCTACTTATTGCAGGCCGTGTAGTTAATGTGCAGGGATACCAATAGTTCTCAACTTAGGTAGTTCTCGACTTAAACCATCATGGAGCCCAGAATTATGCTCATAAATTCTGCCAGTTGGCCAGTAGGACACTGTGTGATCATGACCAATATTACAACCTTTTTTGCAGTGGTCATTAAGAAAACGCGGCCGTGAAAAAGCAAATGCCATGGTTTTTAAGTGAAGCCAGAGTCGCTAAGCGAATCCATTGTCTGCTAAGGGTGTTTTTTTGGCTAGAAACAGGAAATAAATCCTGATTTCTGGCAAGAAGCATCATGGCTATGTGACTGGGGCGCTGCGAATGGCTATAAATTGTGACTGGTTGCCAAGAGGCCAAAATTCAGTCAGGGTGGGCAGCCATCAGAACTTCAAATCCGGGTCATAAGTAGTCCTGGGAAGGTCCATTGTGACTTCAACTCTGGGTTGTAAGTTGAGGACTACCTGTAGATGATTGGGAAGTAACAAGGTTTCTTCAACGATGCTCATATCTTAACCGCATCAGCAATTTGTGAATGGAACATAGTTAACATCAAGTGTTGTGAGGTTTTTTTTGCTGCAGGGGTTCCAGGGGAACCCAATCATCTCTTAGGAATATTTTGTTGGGTGGGGGGGCTCTTCCAAAACAGGATTCTAGGTTTAAGCAAGCTGTGAAAGAGAGTTAGGAAGTCTGTAGAGATTCTCAGTCAGTGTTTTTTTTTTCTTTTGAAGACGTTTCGCTTCTCATCCAAGAAGCTTCTTCAGCTCTTGAAGAATTGAGCTGAGGAATATTGAGCTGAAGAAGCGAAACGTCTTAAAAAGAAAAGAAAAAAAAACCAAGAAAGTCCAGTTGCCTCCTGAAAAAGCACCTTTGGGACAACCACGACCTGGATGACTGAGAATCTCTACAGACTTTTAGCTATCCAATTTGGGATGAACACCCTTTGAGTGGTGTGGGAGTAGGAATGTATTTCCAGAGGAAAAAAAGTGCAGACTACAGGAACCAGGAGCATCACTCAGGTGACCCTGAGGACACAGATAAACCTCCAAGTGCTTCAACCACCCTCTAAAAGGATGCAAATGACCAGCTGTATGCAAGGAATATAAATCCTTCCACTCCTCACTATCCTGCCAGAGCTGAAGAAGCTTCTTGAATGAGAAGCGAAACGTCTTCAAAGAAAAAACAAGAAAGTCCAGTTGCCTCCTGAAAAAGCACCTTTGGGGGAGACAGGAAGCTTCATAACTTCACCTCTGAAGAACCAGCTATTTGCTTATCTGAATAGGTTAAGTTGGCAGGGTGAGATAGGATGAAGCTTAACTGTTTTTTTTGTGGGGGGGGGCGGCGGGGGGGCTGCACTTGAGATGCTATATTGCTTTTCTGGATCACTTTTAAACAAAAACGGGAGGTACAAGCTATAATTGTACCCCACCCATATATCTTCGTGTTATAGAATACTTTTAATAGAACATTCTAGAAGTGTGTGAGTTGCTGTGAGTTGGCTGTTCCACAGGGAAATTCTGACTGTGTGTGGAAACTGCCTTTCGAAGGAAAAGGTAAAAGCTTTTGGGAATAATTAAATTAATCTTGGATGAGGTACAGGAAAATCCAAAAGGAAGGAACAAATCTGTGGCGTGGGAGGAGGGTGTACATATTAACAACACACAACCTTGGCCTTTTCCCATCCCCATAGCCTTTTCCAACTTGAATTTCCAAGACATTAGGATTTGCTCTGCGCAAGCCAGAAGATCAATAACGGGGCTTATAAAATGATAAATAGCAGATGCTTTGGGATGGATAAGAGGCAGCTGCAAAAATCAGGAATATAAAGAATTTTTTAAAAATGCAATTTCATAGTCCTGATCAATACAGCAGGATGAGGACTGAACCCAGCTTCGGTGCAAGGTTGATTGAGGGATGAGGTGGAAAACGGCTCCAAACTTCACCTGCTCTGAAATTTAGGGAGGGATCCAACTAATGAATTTGCACATCCTGCAAAATAATAACAATAACAACAACAACAACAACAAATCTCACAAACTGATTATCTACAACAGGGGTGTCAAATTCAAGGCCCAGGGGCTGGATCCGGCCTGTGGGGTGCTTAGATCTGGCCCGCGGGGCCGCCCTGCAAACAGCAAAGGACCAGCCCCCGGTGCCTCTGCCAGAAAAAATGGAGCTCTGGAGGGCTGCATTGTGGGAAGTATACCCCAAAAGGACAGTGCCAGAAACCTCATAGCACCAGAAAATCAGAAAATAGTGCCAAGAAACTCAAGTCAGCCCTTCCCCCTTTAAGAAAACCCCAGACAAAAGCACCAGCTGAAAGAAAAACACAGAGCAGCCCTGCTAACAGAGCTGACAATAGAAACACTTAGGGCCATTAAGATAAGGGGAATCAGGCTAAAAATAACTCACCTGGAACTTCCCTTTTCCTCTTTCCTGGCAGAATTGGGATAGGAAAGACAAAGACCCAGGAACAGGATTAACCCATTAAGGCAGGAAGACAGGATCCAGGGCAATCACTTTAACTAGAGGCACACAAATAAAGCCATCAAGCTGCAGGAGCTTCAAAGGGGAATTAAGCATAAAAGGCTCAGAGTCACAGGAACGCTCGAGCTGTGTCACATCTGCTTTTTGCCTTCCTACATTAAAGAATCCCACTTTCTGGCAGCTGCTTCGGAATTCATTTCTTTTCCGCATCCGTGGTACTTCCCAGCTGGGAACGAACCAGGGAAATTTCTTCCAACAGCGTGCGACCCTCTCGAGGTCCGTTTTCACTGGCAGTGGGTTGCAGGAGTCCGTCACAGCCGAAACGGAGCTCGGGAGCCCGTTTTCGCTGGCAGACACTTGGGCTACCACAGGTGCCCCCGACATGAGTGACGTCGAGCTGGCCATGCCCACACTGGCCACGCCCACCCCAGCCCCCTAAGGACAGAAGTTGGGGTTTGAATGCAGCAAAAATTACTGGGAACACCAAATGGACAAAGTTCTTGAAAATAAACAGGTCATGATTTTGTGGGACTTTCAAATCTAAACAGACAGAATCTGGCCCACAACACGCCTGATATGTGGTGGTGGTGGGGGGAAAGGTCTGGTTCATTGATATTGCAGTACCAGGTGATGCAGAAATGGAAGAGAAACAGCTAGAAAAAAAATAACAAAATATCGTGATTGACAAATTGAAGTTGATCAATTGTGGAGGAAGAAACCAATGTTCTACCAATAATAATAGGAGCCCCTCAGTGGTGGGATTCAAATAATTTAACAACCGGTTCTCTGCCCTAATGATTTCTTCCAACAACCAGTTCACCAAACTGCTCAGAAAGTTAACAACCAGTTTTCCCGAAGTGGTGCGATCTGGCTGAATCCCACCACTGGAGCCCCTTCAAGGAAAAAACAAAGAAAGTCCAATTGCCTTCTGAAAAAACACCTTTGGGACAACCTCGAGAATGGTTTAATTAAAGCCATTGCTGGAATTGACATTGGAAAGTTGCAACTTTCCACCTGTTCAATTCTCCCCCAGACCATCACTGGCATCATATAATAAGTAAAAAGACAATATTATGAGTTTATTCCACCTTTGCTGGTTTCTAATACCCCTCCAAAGACAACTGATTGGGCTACAGGTGAATAATTAATGCTTTCATACATTAATATTTATTTCTACAAGCATGTGCCTCTTTTTGGAATAGATAAGTATCTGCTTCACTGTAGGAATAAAATAGGGGAAACAAGTAGAGGAATTGTTGGCTTAAAACCTTGACCAAACATTTGCAGCCCTCCCTGGGAGACTATCCTTTTGTAAAGTGGATGGATACTTGTGAAATAACATCACTTTTGGCTTTGAGCAAATGTGCTTAGCCAGAGCTTGTTAAATTCTTTGCGTGCCTTTGCCTTTCTCCCACCATCAATAAGTGATTTCTTAAGGGCCATCTAGCATGACTGCAGTCAACACTAGTCTGAAAATTGTACTTTATTGTGGGGTATGACCAGTTGGGAGTGCAATATGGTTGTCGCAATCTGTCACTGCCTAGGTGGATTTGGCTGATGTGGCTGGCTAGATGATTTCTCCTTGCTCCTTCATCATTCCATGTGCATCCTTCTACGAAGTGGATAGACACTTGTCTGGAATGGTATAGGGTCTCCTGTTTGAGCAGGGGGTTGAACTAGAAGACCTCTAAGGTCCTTTCCAACTCTGTTATTCTGAAAGCTTGATGCTTGGAAGAAGAGGACAACCATCCCAATAAGACATGTATACTCTTTTTGGTCTAGAATCTCCAAACAACTCCTTCTCAAGTCACTCTTCTTGCGACAAAATTATGCATTCGATTTTCATTCCCAAAGTTTTCTTATATTTAATCCCCAATTTCTCTGTTTCCATCTTTCATCCGAGAGTTACTCTTCACCTGTAGTTAGAGTTATGTATGTCTGCATCAGGGGTGGGTTCTAACTTACCTCGCTGCCGGTTCGCTTCCTCCCGTGCCGCGTGGCTGCGTGCACATTGTGCGCCATGTGGCTGCGCGTGCATTGCGCACCGCATGGTCGCGCCGCACGGGCGCAGTGATGAAAATTTGCAAAACAATTCCAAAAAAAAAAGCCAAAAACAAGATGGCAGTGCATGCGTAGTGCTGGGGATTCAGCTTCTGCGCATGCGCAGAAGAAAAAAAAATAGCAAAAAATTCCAAAAAAAAATAAAAAAATTCCCCCCGAAAAAAATTCCAAAAAAAAAAGATGGCGGCATCCATGCACCGGCACCGACAGAACCGGCTCTGTGACATCACCAGCGGTTTGCTACCGGTTCTATAGAACCAGTGCAAACCGGGAGGAACCCACCTCTGGTCTGCATGCTGCATCTCTTGTTGAACAATGCTAGATAAATACAATCCTAGGCTCCATTTAACCGAGGGATAGAAACAAGTTCATGTGAATTGTTAGTACCACTTTATAAGGCCTTTCTAAGACCACACTTGGAATACTGTATCCAGTTTTGGTTGCCAGGATATAAAAAAAGATGTTGAGATTCTAGAAAGAGTGCAGAGAAGAGCAACAAGAATTATTAGGGGGCTGGAGGCTAAAACATATGAAGAAGAGTTGCAAGAATTGGGTATGTCTGGTTCAATGAAAAGAAGTACTAGAGGTGACATGATAGCAGTGTTCCAATATCTCAGGGGCTGCCACAAAGAAGAGGGAGTCAAACTATTCTCCAAAGCACCTGAAGGCAGGACAAGAAGCAATGGATGGAAACTAATCAAGAAGAGAAAGCAACCTAGAACTAAGGAGAAATTTCCTGACAGTTAGAACAATTAATCAGTGGAACAGCTTGCCTCCAGAAGTTGTGAATGCTCCAACACTGGACGTTTTTAAGAAGAGATTGGACAACGCTTTGTCTGAAATGGAATAGGTTCTCCTGCGTTAGCAGGGAGTTTATTTTTATTTTATTTTATTTATTTATTTAGTTTGTCAAACATGTACAAGATAACAGGTATAGTATAAACATAAATATGAACATAGTAAATGGGTATGAAAAAATGGAGACAGTAGGACAGGGACGGTAGGCACGCTGGTGCGCTTATGCACGCCCCTTACAGACCTCTTAGGAATGGGGTGAGGTCAGCAGTAGACAGTCTAAGGTTAAAGTTATGGGCGTTTGGGGATGTAATAATAGAGTCAGGTAGTGCATTCCAGGCATTGACCACTCTGTTGCTGAAGTCGTATTTTCTGCAATCGAGTTTGTATCAGAGTTGGACTAGAAGACCTCCAACGGTGTTTCCAACTCTATTATTCTGAGTTCTAAATATGGCAAGGTAGCGTCTGTAAAACTTTACTTATCTTAGCCCACTGATTTCCTTTCACTGATTCATGCTGTCAAGTCAGGTCAAACCTCATTTAGACCTTGATTATCTGGTTTGCATTTTGTTTGTCTTCATGCGTGCTTGCTTTTCATCTCTAACCATCTTCTGATGGAGACCTTAGTTTTCACCTTTACCAGTGAATGAATCTGATCTGGACAAACTCTTTTTATGCAATTCCACAAACTTTAAGGCCAACACTTGGGCTAAGCTCCCTCACTGCACTGCTTCCTAATCACTGAAATATGCATTGGCTTCCTCCAGACTGGTGTCCTATATCCTGTTTTTCCCCCTCCTTCTTCTTCATAATCTTGGAAGTAGCTTGAGACTACTGAGGACTTCTGAGTTTTTGTTGTCTATTGGCAACATTTTCTTAATTCATGGCTGTAACTTCTGACCCAACGTCTGGGAAGCAAACACAGCTGGTTCTCCGTATTGTTTGGCTGTTCTTCGCAGCTGCTATTATCACCAAATTTTTGGATGCATGTCGCAGAGCTTTTAATGATGTAACTAAAGAATTTGCTGCAAATATGTGGATGTCAAAATTCACATTGTACTAGTTAAGCTGAGAACTCGTGCCAACTCTGTCTCTGGTGCTGTTCCCTTGATTCATTTTTAGATGCCTCCAATTAGGGTTTCTCGAAGAAGAAAATGTAACATATACATATACATATACATATACATATACATATACATATACATATACATATACATATACATATACATATACATATACATATACATATACATATACATATACATATACATATACATATACATATACATATACATATACATATACATGTTTCTACTGAAAGGCTAAAACATATGAAGAACAGTTTGCAGGGTATGTCTAGTTTAATGAAAAGAAGGACTAGGGGTGACCCACAAAGAAGAGGGAGTAAGCAAAACCTTTTCAAAGAAATACCAGAAAACCCAGTTGCCTCTTGAAAAAAGCACCTTTGGGACAACCATGACCTGGATGACTGAGAATCTCCATAGACAGAGGGTCAACCAATTCTCCAAAGCACCTGAGGGCAGGACAAGAAGCAATGGATGGAAAATAATCAAGGAGAGAAGCAACCTAGAACTAAGGAGGAATTTTCTGACAGTTAGAACAATTAATCAGTGGAACGGCTTCCCTTCAGAAGTGGTGAATGCTCCAACACTGGAGGCTTTTAAGAAGAGACTGGACAGCCATTTGTCCGGAATGGTATAGGGTTTCCTACCTGAGCAGGGGGTTGGACTAGAAGACCTCCAAGGTCCCTTCCAACTCTGTTATTCTGTTTCCACCATTGCTCCCTTGTTTACCTAAAACCAGAGTCAGGTTTCTGTAGGTTTAGGTCTATCGTCTTCAATTGGACATATTATGGCTATCTTGAATTCCATTGATTTCACAAGGTCTAAGCATGAGTAAATTAACATGTAGCCCAACCACGGAAGCTCTTATAGAAATATAGCAGGCAAAGCAGGGGTCCAGTATGACTACAATATTTGCTTTTTTCTTTTCTTTTGAGAACAGGGCGTTTCTCTTCTGTTGTTGCACACATCGTTTGGAATATAACCTCCCCCCGCAGATTAGATTAACCCAAATCATGCTGGCCTTCCATGAGGTCTTAATGACATGGTTTTGCCATGAAAACCTGGAGGTTCAGAGTTGTGGCAGAGCCCATGCAATGATTGTGCTGTTTTGCTTGCTGGTTTTTTTATTTTTAGGTCAGCTACCGATTATGTATATATTATTTTAACAGAATGACAGAGTTGGAAGGGACCTTGGAGGTCTTCTAGTCCAACCCCCTGCTCAAGCAGGAAATCCTGTACCATTTCACACATATGGTTGTCCTTCCAGTGTCGGAGCACCCACAACTTCTGGAGGCACATCGTTCCACTGATAAATGTTTATGGTTTGTGTTGTTGTTCAGAATTTTTAAACTGCCGTTAGCTGCCCAGAACCATGAATTTGAGATAGACAGCCTTATGGTTTGACCTGAATCTATATATATAAAAGCGAAAACCACTCACGCATTAATCACGAAATCTCCAGAACCATAAAGCCTACAAACTTGAAATTTGCCACGTATGTTCCTCTTGGCTTCTAGGTGCTCACTAAGAAAGGATTTTTCGAAATGACCATCGGAGCATGAGTATTTCTTATATTATTATTAACAAGCTCTGATGCTAAGGAGTTCTACTCCCCCTCCCCACCTGAAAAGAAATCTGATCCAAATGCAAAACACAAGCAGAGGAGTTTCAGTTTCGCTTTTGCTTTCACAGCAGCAAGCAGCTTTACTACAGAACAGTTGAGCTAAGCCACGCACAGACTCCTTCCTGTCTCCTTCTTGCTCACACAGCAAATACTGTTTGAGTTTCCAAACACCTCTCAATTCTCTCACACACTAACAGGATGGTAGCCAGATGAATACCGATAGATGCTGGTAGGCAGAGACTGATTCCCCTCCCCTTATTTTCCTCCTCAGTTCAGACGAATCTGTTCCTTCTACTGTAACACCAGTTAAAGGGAAAAGAGGCAAAAAACGCAGGAAAATATTTACAGATGCCATTAGGAAAACACAAGTAAGGGAAGCTGCCTGTTTCTCCCATGGCCAGTTCTATGTGGCATGCTCCAGAGTCAGTTCACCTGACAGCCTGGTCATCCTCCAGCCAGACAGCAAAACCAGGAATGTTGTTTACAGGGAAGTCCTGAGAACTTAGCTTACCATCTCTAATGAAATAATACAGTCCCTTTTTGAACTACTCATTAGTTTTCAAGCTTTAAGTGTCAATTTATCAAGCCCCATCACATAGTTTTGTAGTGAAGCATGGGTATCCAGCTAGTCTATATATATAAAAGCCAAATACCACTCACTCATCACGAAATCTCCAGAACTGTAAAGCCTACAAACTTGAAACTTGGCACGTATGTTCCTCTTGGCTTCTAGGTGCTCGCTAAGAAAGGATTTTTCAAAATGACCATCAGATCATTAGTATTTCTTATACAGTATTATATTAACACACTCTGATGCTAAGGAGTTAGATGTTCTACTCCCCCTCCCCACTTGAAAAGAACTCTGTTCCAACTGCCAGTTGCCTTATATTAACACACTCTGATGCTGCCCCTTCGCTAAACCGGGCGTGGGCATGGCCAGTGCGTGACTCATCCGGCCTGTGGGCTGGAACATTCTACTCCCCCTCCCCACCTGAAAAGAACTCTGTTCCAACTGCCAGTTGCCTTATATTAACATGCTCTGATGCTAAGGAGTTAGATATTCTACATACATTTTCAAGCTTTAAGTGTCAATGTATCAAGCCCAATCGTAACTACTCATTAATTTTCAAGCTTTAACTGTCAATTTATCAAGCTCCATCACATAGTTTCGTAGCGAAGCATGGGTATCCAGCTACTAATAAATAATAAAAACTCTCAGCATCTTGAGTGCATTACCATTTGGGGATGAACAGGAGGCAACTACTAAAACATCATCGAAACAGTAATTGCATTTTCCAAAGGTGCTTCCAAATGGACATCTCCTTAGCAATTACAGTAAAAAAAACACACCCGGCAGTGGTTGGAGAGGAATCAAAATGAAACGACTTGTAATTCTGGAAGGGCCTAAGTTGTTTTAGTTCTATGCCATCTTCTCGAAGTAATGTTTAGTTCTGAGTAGTTAAAAGGAAGAAGATTTATATGTTCTAACTCCCAGTCGATTTGAGGATTGACTAAGTTGGTTGGGGCAAAACCACCTATAGGATGCCAGGTTATCTCCCCAATCCAAAATTACATAAAGTTCATCGCTGGATGCATCCCTTAAAATTTCACATGTGAGTTTGTGGAACTGGTAAATAAATACACATCTACCTCATCTATCTTTCTCCTTCTGTCCTGGCCACTTTTTACAGAGGCACGATTAACAAACTGCATCACTGGTTTGGTGGCAGCGGTGCCTCAGATAGAAAGTCCATACAGAGAGTGGTGAGGACAGCAGAGAAGATTATAGGAAGCTTGCTTCCCATTATTCAGGATACTGCTTATAACCACTATATGCTTAGAGCTCGAAGCATTGTTAGAGACCCCACCCCCCCACCCCATGATCTGTTTCTGTTGCTCCCCTCTGAGAGGAGGTTTCAAAGTATTTCTAGCAGGACTACCAGATTCTGTAACAGCTTTGGTTCCCTATGCCATCCATCTGGTAGATTCGTTTTTCTCGCCATGGACATGTATACATCTGGACTAGACTGTGTTGTTTCTCTGTGTCATATAATATATGTGGATATATGCATAATTTTGTATTTATTTATTTTGTCATGTTTATGCAGTGTATATTGGAGGTGGTGACCCTTTGAGAGCTGTATGCAATGAAATTTCATTTTAATGTAGGCCAATTAGTGTACATTCAAAGTGACAATAAAGTTATTCTAAGTCTATCTAGAGCAGCAAAGCTTGATGGCTGATTCTTAGTATGGACCATCAAGAGGGTTGCGAGATTAATTTTTAATCTCCATCCAGACCAGTCGTCTTTTGATGGAGCCTGAACTGAACTTATGTACCGTGATCATTTAAAATAACTTCTTTTAAGGCTTTAAAGCAATATTTTAGCAGTTTGGAAGAGCTCCGAATTTTTGTTGGAGTAGGTGCGTCATTTCATATGCTTCTAATTTCGCAGAACCTGGTTCAGCTTTATTTTGTCTCCTTCACTTAATTGTTTCTGGTAGAATTACTTGCCCTTGGGCTTTCTATTTGAGTTTTTGTGATGTCCTCATGTGAATGGTTATTCCACACTTTTATGCCATAAATAAAAGAGCATGGAAGAGCTTGGTTTGTACGTACATGAATTAGCCAACTGATTTTGTCTGAGAAATTAAAAAAACAACAACCCAATCCTCTTTTCTGGAATTATCAATAAAACATAGCTAATAGGACCAGGCAAAGTCAAATTTTAAGCCTTGCAAAATAAAAATGGTTTAAAGTGACAGAATTCTAAGGAAGCAAATTTAATTGGGGGAAACATCCTTCTCAGTCTATTTGCCTAATTTATCTGGGTTGTCTATATTGTGATTGACACCAGTTTTGGGGAAATTAAAAAAAACACATACCCGTTTTCAAGGTCCTTCCTATCCATCAGATATGTGATCCTTTTAGCAGGAAATATCATAAGTTGAATCAGGGACCTTAGAAGAGTTCCAAAATACTGTCTGTATCAATTTAGTTTATATTGGTTTCTTTATCGTATGGCTATAGTTTTCCTTCCAGAATAGTTGAGAGTGATTTACAAGGAAGAAAGCAAAAAGGAGAAATTCTTCTTCCAAACTCTTTGATTAAAAGGGTCTCGATTTCCCAAGATACCTCATTGCTTTCATTCTAGCAGGTGAATGCAGAAGGGTTATTTATCTGGGTGAAAATTCCTTGTTTTTGAGTGTCTATTTACATGAATTGGTTCATGTTAGGTAAATTTAGACAGCAAAATTGATAGTCCTAAAAGTGCTTTTTCAAAAGGCAACTGGACTTTCCAGTTGCCTCTTGAAAAAGCACCTTTAAGCACAACCATGACCTGGATGACTGAGAATCTCCATAGACATTCAGCAAAGTTGATAGCTTTACAGAAGGTAAATTGAATTTAGAATTTAGATCAATCCTTCCCAACCTGTGCTGAAATTAACTTCCTTTCTGGTTGGGAATTCTGGAACATAGTATCTGATACATTGAAGCAGGCACCAACTTGGAGAAAGCTGCATTAGATGCTTTAGATCAGGGGTCTCCAACCTTGGCAACTTTAAGACTTGTAGACTTCAACTCCCAGAGTTCTGGGAGTTGAAGTCCACAAATCTTAAAGTTGACAAGGTTGGAGACCCCTGCTTTAGATCTTTGCCAGATTGGCATTATTCCTTATACTGTAGTGAAAGAAACAAGAACGGGTGTTGTCTTTTTCATGTAGAAAGAATCGAACAAAATTGTACGCTTTCAAGGCTGCTTATGGAGTAGAAAGGGGTGGTATATATATATATCCCAAGTTACAAATCAGATGTTCTGTTGGCTTTGAGCATGGAGACACTATCTTGCCAAGAGAACTAAAGACAAGTATGTTCACTGGAACGGATCTAGAAAAACAAGGATTAAATTGCTTTGAGTATCACACTGAAGAAGTGGGGACTGAAAGGGTGTTACCTGAAACACAGGGAAATGTGATTGTTTGAAAGGTGGCCATCTTCTAACCCCTGAAGTTCTAAAGGTCCGCCTTTCTTAATTGCAATTGATTCTTGGTTTTGTGCTGCTGCATTCTCTTATTTTTTTCTTTTTGACTGCATTCCAAGATTGATTTCCTGTATGTTTTAA
Source organism: Thermophis baileyi (assembly GCA_003457575.1). Classification (NCBI taxonomy): domain Eukaryota; kingdom Metazoa; phylum Chordata; class Lepidosauria; order Squamata; family Dipsadidae; genus Thermophis; species Thermophis baileyi. The sequence goes on from QLTV01002273.1 coordinate 1,299,514, forward strand.
TCCCACCAGTTTGACACAGCCTGCCCTGGCAATGAAATCATCAAGTTGGCATGTGTCCTGCCAGAAGAAAGAAAGAAAGAAAGAAAGAAAGAAAGAGAAAGAAAGAAAGAAAGAAAAATAGTTTTGGGTTTAGTATGCAGAAGACATTAATTCTCATTAATTCTCAAACCCATGTGGAGTCTGGCAAGTTCTTCAGGCTTTGTGCCTGCGAAAGCTGATGGTGGGCTGTTTCATTTTTCACATTTTGAATCCATTTTAGTTGCTAGGATTTTTTTTTTAACACTTAAAAAATGATGGGGGTGAGATGGGAGAACAAAACCAGCCCTTCCCTTTCATGAACTGGAAGCTGGAAGCAGGCAATCGGTTGCTCACACTGAGGGAAAGGCCAAACATGCAGTAACAGAAAAATGGAAGATGTGTGGTGTTTTGGGAGTGTGTAGACAACAGGGGAGTCGGGGGAGTGCTGAAAGGATGGCTTGCCTTGGGGAAAGGAGCGCCCCAGAATTGGGCTAATACTTCCCATCATCCCCAGCTAGGATGGCCTAAAATTATCATGTCTGGAAAGCATCTGGATTGGGCTAATGTGTGGGTCTAAGACAGCGGTTCTCAACCTGTGGGAAGCGACCCCTTTGGGGGTCGAACGACCCTTTCACAGCGGTTGCCTAAGACCATCGGAAAACACATACAGTATTTCCGATGGTCTTAGGAACCGAGACACCGCTCCTCTATCCGTCCATATACGAGTACCTGGGGACGGTGCGACACACGGGTGGCCCTGAAATGCGCAGGCACCGATGGAAGGGTCGCGTGCGCTAGCCCGCCATCTTAGTGCCACGCCCCCTTTGTCACCTCATCATTTCTCACCTGGCAACGCGCATGCGCAGGGAGGGGGTCATGGCGGAGGGGCAGGGGTCGCGGCGTTAGGAAGGTTGAGAACCACTGGTCTAAGATGTCCAATCTTGGCATCTTTAAGACCTGTGGACTTCAACTCCCAGATTTCCCCAGCTCTAGTGCTAGGTGCCAATTGATCAGTGCTAACTGATGATGTTATCTCATTTGGATAATGAAAGGTCTTAAAAACCCCCCACTAAGCTCAGAGAGCACCAAAGAGGAAACAATCCATTACCCCAACTGCCTCTCTTCCCTAGGGCAGCCATTTGCTGGACGGGCAACCCACTTCAGCATCCATTTTGCAGCAGGTTCTCTATATCCCTAAGGGGGCCAGACATCTGAAAAGGTCAGGAAGACCTTCTTAGAAACTAGCCATTGTTACTGACGGTGAGGTTTGCCAGATGGTCTCTCTGCGGTCCTCTCAGCTTGAAACACAAAACCTGCTGTGGTTGTGATGTAATGGTTTAAAATGTGGGAAACAGACTGAATTGATGGATTGCAGGGTGAGAGAGATTTGCATTACAGCTCTCTCTCTCCTTGCGTAAAAAGAAAAGAAAAGGAGGAAGTAATATTTTAATCCTCTTAGCTTGTTGAGACTCAACAATATTGTAATTGGGCTGTCTAAGCGAGGGGTCATTTTCTGGGCATGTAAACTAATAGACAGCCGCGGTTCGCTTCAGATCGTGGTTGTCCTTGCTTGGCATGGTGCCTTGCAGATCCCTCGCAAATCTTTGTTGTTGTTGTGTTGTTGTTTAAAAAAAAGAAGTTTCATTCAGTATGGGAGATTTCAGGTCACATTTCCCTCTGGACCACACTCTACTGCCCATTGTTTATTGTGAGGAAGGACCTGCAAAACAGAATCATGACAAGAAGTCCAATTGGCTCCATGTCCAAGAAAGTCCAGTTGTCTCCTGAAAAAGCACTTCTGGGACAACCATGACCTGGATGACTGAAAGTCTTTACAGACATTCATGACAGAAAATGACATTTAAATGCTTACACTGAAAATGCCTCAGCCTTTTCTCCGTCTAGTTAAATTTGGTGGCTTTGACAGAAGACACTAGTCCAGAGTTAGGGGTGTGGAAAAGGAGAGATCCTTGGGTGCTCCTTGGGACTGGTCACCTCACAGCCAGCTCTGCTGTTGGGCAGCTGACTTCCAGCAAGAATAAACCAACAAATGGCAGCCAATGGTCAGATGTTGTCCCTGGACACTTGTTCACAGGAATGCTGGCAAATCGGAACCAAGCTGTGTAAAGCCTAAATGATCCTCATAATCACATTTTGAAGGATGGTGGGAACGGCTGCTGGGCTGGAAGTTGGATGTGAGACAGTGGACAGCTTGGTGACGGACTCCAACCTTCCCTTCCCCCGGTGACCTCCAGATGTCTGGGAGATTGTCTCACGTGATCCCTAGCCAGCAAAGCCAAAAGGGGATCAGTTTGCAAGCATGATCATTGTAAGCTTTGCAAAAGCAAAGAGACAAATTAACTTTGTTCCTTTCCTCTCTCTTGCTAAGTCAAAGATCACCCAAAACAAGAGTTACCATGCTGTGTCAAATAGCATATTCTTGATTCATCGGTTTTTAGTCAAACCTTTTTAGTTTGAGTGATTTGGGGGAGTAAACGTGGAGACACTTGAAGGCAATCTCATCTCAGTTAAAACAATTGAGTCCTTCACTGTAGGCAGATATGACTTCTGCTTCTGCATCTATTTAGAACTGTCTTCTCAGTTGACTTTCCTAGATAAAATTGCATTTTCAGCTGTCTCTCATTCCTTAATTGTTCAGGTTTTCCACTCTCACTCAATATTCTGTATTTTTGGAATTGCTATAAATTTAGTAATTTCTGTTTGCTTTTCTATCCCCCCTCTCCCTCCCCAAATTATTCAGCATACATGCTAAAGCTTTCTTTTCTACAAGGAGTTAGCCTATGAAAAAGGGCAATCTGGAGTAATTATTAGAAGACAGGAGATATTTTTTAGCAATTTAGCAATTTCAGGGAACGTGACTTATATCACATAAGAGGACAAATCTATGATCCAAGAGCTGACCATGGACTTGGATCCCTACAGTGGAATAAGTACGAGCAATATTGCAATTATACTTCCATGCTCTGCAGCGGGATTTTTAACTTTTTTACATCATCATCTCCTCTGGGAGTCTGGTGAGGCACACAGACCCCTTCATAGAAAAAAGTATTTAAATGCATAAAATAAAACACACAAATGCAGATTGTGTTACAAAGGAAATCATTTATGTTCCAATACAGTTATTAAAACATTAAACATAACCAAAATGTAATATAATATCCATTACGTTTTATCCATTAACATTTTTAGAATGGTAAGGTTAGCAGCTCACATGGATATTTAGGTACAAAAGAACCTCTGAAATGCAAACTGGGTTGATCATTATTGATTACGCGTTGGGAGAAAAAAAAAAGTCCTTTGCAAAACCAAAGATATTCTGGTTTTTCGGTTTTAGGTTATGTTACCAGCGGGACTTAACATTTTTTGGAATCTGGAGGTGATAAATTATTTGGTGGCATACCTTCATTAGTGAATGAAAAGCTAATTTTCAGTTGGAGATTAGGAAAAACATAATCATATTTGTTTCCATCCAAATTCATGGACTCCATGAAACCTATCTATGGATCTATAGTATACCATGGATCTTAGATTAAGGATCTTAATCTGGAGGTTGCTTTAGGTTCATCTAGTTAGCATCCAGCAGTGGCTTGCTGAGGATCGAGTTGTTAGGCACCTCAGCTGTTCAGTCTTGCATTCAAGCCAAGAGATTCAGGAAAACCCGGTGTGTTTCTGCCAAAATACTTGTCAGAAACAAAGCTGCAGAGGGAAATAGGTAAGGGAGAGCTTCGCTTCACTTCTCTGCTCTCCATTTTTTTCTAGTCCTTGCTAAAGCCATTTTTCAACTTTGTGCGTTGTGGATCAGATTTGTTCTTCCCGTTTCTCTTTTTCTCAGGCAGGGGCTCCAATCAGCAAGCGTTCAACCAGTCCAGAAGAGAGAAACTGCTTTCTGGAGATTTCAACAAACCGTGAGAGGACAGAACATCTGGAATGAGCAGATGGTTTTAATAACCACGGGGAGGGTGTTTTGGCACACGGCTGCCAGTGAGCATCTGCTGACAAGGAAGCAGAACCCAAAAAATCCCAGACAAAGCAGCCCACCCTGTAATTTGAGAGAAGGGAGTGGTGGGGGGCCAAAACCGGGGAGAGAACATAATAACAAGGGGGCGGGTGGGTGTCCAGACTGTGTTTGTGTGTTCGGTGGAGGTAACAAACCTAGGACATTTTTCTGTAAGCGCTTCATTCATTCACCTTGCATTGAGATTTCTCTTTGTATTATTACCATCTTTCCCCTCTCCCTCCTGGTCCCTCCACCCCCATAAAACGTACAGAAGTTCCTTCAAAAATACAGCCAACATTATTTTTTGTTTAAGATGCAGGCAGGTGGATATAGTGCAGCGGAAAAGAGTCCTAACGAGCCAAACGTTAGACCTAAATCAGAAATTTACAGTTGGTTTTAGTTAGGAACAGTCTTACCCAAGGTGGACATTTCTCAGTATCTGGGATCCCACCTCCAAGGCAATGGCGACATCAGTTGGGCAGTGCGAGCAAGGGTGAATGCAGCCTGGATGTGCTGGCGAGAACTCACCGGTGTGCTATGTGACAGATGAATGCCAACCCGTCTTTGCAAGACAACCATCCGCCCTGTTGCACTGAATGCTGGGCAGCAACAACAGGGACCGAAAGCTATCTCCATGCCATGGAAATGCGATTGCTCCGTTGGATATCGGGCATCTCCTTTCTTGACCACATCACAAATGACACAATTTGACAGCATTTTGGTGTGATACCAATTATAGAGAAGATGAGAGAAGGCTGGCTCCGCTGGTATGGACATGTCCAGAGAGCAGCACCTTCCACCGTGGCCAAGACTGCCTACCAACTAGAAGTCAATGGCCAGCGACCTCACAGGCATCCAAAACAGAGATGGCAAGACACCATCAACAAAAATATGCAAGCCACGGGCCTGAGCCCTGGAGACGCAGCTGACCATGCAAAGTGGCATTCAATGATCCGAAAAGCAGACCCAGCACCTGCGGAATACGCCAGGATGAAGAAGAAGGAGGAGGAGGAGGAGGAGGAGTCTTACCCAAATCAGGTGTTTTGAGATTACCATCACCATGGCAAGGGCTAGACTGTGATGGGGGCTTTTAAAAACAGATTGGGTAACTATTTGTCTCAAATGGTATAGGGTAGAGCAGAGGTGGGTTTCTGCCGGTTCGGACCGGTTCTATAGAACCGGTAGCGGGAATTTCCCCCCGCTCGCTGAACCGGCAGCAATGGCCGGCTGGACACGCCCCTGAACTGGCTGTCTCGGCGGCGCTGTAGGTGCCGCCATCTTGTTTTTGCTTCTGCGCATGCGCAGAAGCTGGGTTTTTAGTGTTGCGCCTGCGTGCGCGCCTGTGCGGCACGTGAGGAAGCGAACAGGCAGCAAGGTAAGCCAGAACCCACCCCTGGGGCAGAGGTCCCCAACCTTTTGGGCACCAGGAACCTGTCCGTGGAGACAGGTTTTTCCGTGGACTGGAGGGGACGTGGTTTCGTGTGCTGCCTTCATCCTGCTGATGGGCCTTTGCTTGTTTGTGCAGACCGGTTTCTGGCATGCCACGGCCTGGTGCCGGTCCATGAACCAGGGGTAGGGGACCCCTGGTATAGGGTGTCCTGCTTGACTAGGGGTTTGGACTAGAAGACCTCCAAGGTACCTCCCAACTCTGTTCTTCTGTTAAGAACCCGAAATCTCAGAATGTTCAGCCACTATTTAGCCAATCTCCACTTGGAACTGGAGAAGGAAACTTCTCGTGATTCCTTGGCTGAGCCTCCAAAAGGAACATGAAATGGTATGCAACAAAGAGAAATATTGGCTCAGAGGGCTCCATATCCTAAAGACAATTGCCTTAGAATAAGGTACATTGCTGCATAAACTATACTTTTTCCTGTCTTCTTTTTAAATATATTTTATTTGTGAGATTTAACTTTGGATGAGTAGAGGAGTGTTCACTGACATGAAGTCCAGATGGGGGTTCTTCGATATAGAAGTTCCAATAGAAGAGAAGCTTTGTATCTCAGGGTTGAACAGTGGGGCCCCTGGTTCTCTCTGGGCGTTATTGTTTTCTTGCAGATATTTCATTTCCCAACTAGGTAATACTACCAGGGCTGCACACTGATGATGTGACCTAGTTGGACAATGAAACGTCTGCAAGAAAACAACCAAGCCCAGAGAGCACCAAGGACTCCACAGGTATGGAAGTTGCCAAATGAGACAATCCAAAAGATGGAGTCATTTGGATTTTGCTGCTGGAGGTAAGGGAATACAGAATAACAGAGTTGGAATGCACCTTGGAGATCTTCTAGTTCAACCCTCTTTCCCAAGCAGGAGACCTAATGCCATTCCAGACAAATGACTGTCCAATCTCTTCTTAAAAACCTTCAGTGTTGGATCCTGAGGACACAGATAAACCCCCAAGTGCTTCAATGACCCTCTAAAACAGGGGTGTCAAACTCAAGATCTGGCCCGTGGGGTGCTTAGATCTGGCCCATGGAGCTGCCCTGGAAACAGCAAAGGACTGGCCTGCAGTGCCTCTGCCAGCAAAAACGGAGCTCGGGAGGGCTGTGGGCGGTCCTCCTGAGCTCCGTTTTCTCTGGCAGAGGGTTGTAGGAAGTCGTCGCAACCGAAAACGGAGCTCGGGAGCCTGTTTTCACTGGCAGAGGGCTCAGGCCACCACAGGCGTCCCCGACTCCGTTGTTACATCCTCAAACCCACACAGCTTCAACCTTAAACTGTCTACCGTGGACCTCACCCCATTCCTAAGAGGTTCGTAAAGGGGGCGTGCATAAGCGCACCAGCGTGCCTAGCGTCCCTGTCCTACTGTCCCCATTTATTTGTATTCATTTCCTTCATTCATATCCATGTTCATATTTATACCTGCTAACTTGTACATGTTTGACAAACTAATGAATAAATAAATGTTGATCTGGCCATGCCCACCCTGGCCACGCCCACCCTGGCCCCGCAAGGTCAAACACAACCCTGATGCGGCCCTTAATGAAATCAAGTTTGACACCCCTGCTCTAAAAGGATGCAAATTATCAGCTGTCTGCAAGGAAAATAAATCCTTCTATTCCCCACTATCCTGTCAGAGCTGAAGAAGCTTCTTGGATAAGAAGCGAAACGTCTTCAAAAGAAAAAAACAAGGAAGTCCAGTTGCCTCCTGAAAAAGCACCTTTGGGACAACCATGACCTGGATGATACTGAGAATCGTTACAGACTCCATTGTTGGAGCACTCACAACTTCTGAAGCAAGCCATTCCACTGATTAATTGTTCTCATCATCAGGAAATTTCTCCTTAGTTCTAGGTTGGATCTCTCTTTGATTAGGTTCCATCCATTACTTCTTTTCTTGCCCTCAGGTGCTTTGGAGACTAGGTTGGCCCCTCTTCTCTGCGACAGACTGTCAAATGTCTATGGAGATTCTCAGTCATCCAGGTCATAGTTGTCCCAAAGGTGCTTTTTCAAAAGGCAACTGGACTTTCTTTGTTTTTCCTTGAAGATGTTTTGCTTCTCATCCAAGAAGTTCAGACAGTTCAGAAGTGAAGAAGCTTCTTGGATGAGAAGCGAAACGTCTTCAAGGAAAAACAAAAGTCCAGTTGCCTTTTGAAAAAGCACCTTTGGGACAGACTCTCAAATATTGGAAGACTGCTATCATGTCACCCCTGGTCCTTCTCTGTGTTACTTGAATCTTACTTGAATCCTTCTCAGCATCTTCAGATGAGAAGCACTTTCTTTTTAGAGATGCAAGGCAGAGTACCTGAAGTTCAGGGAAAACAGGGAAGGGACCTGAAGGGTTTCTTCTCCTGTTCCTTCCCCATCACAGAGCATCTGCAATTTGGCAGATCAAATCTCATGAGGCTGAAAGTTGACTCAGCCTTCCATCCTTCTGAGGTGGGTAAAATGAGGACCCAGATTGTTGGGGGCGATATGCTGACTCTGTAAACCGCTTTGCTCTTCTTCCTTCCTTCCTTCCTTCCTTCCTTCCTTCCTTCCTCCCTCTCTGTCCTCCTGCTATTCTTTTCCTTCCTTCCTTCCTCCTTCCTTCCTTCCTTCCTTCCCTCCCAGTGGTTAGAATGCAGTATTGCAGGCTAACTCTGCCAACTGCCATGAGTTCGATCCTGACCAGCTCAAGGTTGACTCAGCCTTCCATCCTTCTGAGGTGGGTAAAATGAGGACCCAGATTGTTGGGGGCAAGAGGCTGACTCTGTAAACCACTTAGAGAGGGCTGTAAAAGCACTGTGAAGTGGTATATAAGTCTAAGTGCTATTGCTATTGTTATCTCCTTGAAGGAAATGCCCCATTCTGCCTAATGGCAGAGCTGGCTCTACACAGGAATAGCACAGCAGCCTGATGCAGTAACGTGGAAGTGGGGATTTGAGTAGCACCATAATTTAGTTGCTAAATGAAATAAAAACGCTACTAGACCTTGGCTGACATGGCCACAGCTCTGAGGTCAGTGTGTTTGTTTGTGACATGTCAACACTTCTGGACATATCTTTTTTTTTTTTTTTAACCCAGAACAGGCTGAAAGGTTGAACACTCTGCTCAGCATCTCTTGTGCTGATGTTTATCGTCTTTATCATGGCCAAGAGCAGATCTGGCTGGGAGATTTAGTAGCATTGTGTTCAAAAGACTTTCCCTCCTGCCTAGCTGCAACCAGAAAGTGTCTTCCAGGTTTTCTCTTTAAATCTTCTGTTGTATAGGAGTAAACCCAGACCAGCTGTTTTTCCACTTGGACAGCAATAATAAATTGAGAAGCTCGTGTGTGTGTGTGTGTGTGTGTGTGTGTGTGTGTGTGTGTGAGAGAGAGAGAGAGAGAGAGAGAGAGAGAGAGAGAGAGTCTGAGAATGTGTGCAACTCGAAAAGTTGTGCGTGCGTGTGCCGGTGTGGGGATGTTCAGCCATGAGCCTATCTTTGCAACTGCTCGCAATTCTGCACTCATTTGGCATCGCCCATTAGCATGATTGCTGGCTTTATAAACAATTAGAGTTATTCATCCAGCTCAAATCCTTGGCATAAGGTGAAGGTGGCCTTGCAAAGAAGAGATCAGCTCTCCATTTGGCACCTTATCGGAAATGTAGAATACTTGCCATTTGCAGTGATCCTTCAGTGAGCAAACAGTCTCCAAATTAGCTCCTGGGGTATAGTGCGAATTTCCCAGATGAGGTAAACATCTTATCCCAGGTTTTTTTTTTTTCCTGGTGGGTTTCTCCATCGGTGCTTGGTCTTTCTAAGCTGGCTTGGTGATGAGCAGGAGCAAGATCCACCTTCTGTAGTGCTCAGCCCCAAACTGGTTGATATTGTACTTTTAACCAGAGCATTCAAAACATTTGCTAGACCAATTCTTGAATACACCTCATCTGTCTGGAACCCACACTACATATCAGACATTAACACAATTGAGAATGTCCAGAGATATTTCACTAGAAGAGTATTATATTCCTCTGTTCGCAACAGAAGAATCTTATGCAACCAGACTTGAAATGTTGGGGCTAGAAAACTTAGAACTACGCCGCCTTCGATCTGACCTAAGCGTAGCACATAAAATTATCTGCTACAATGTCCTACCTGTCAATGACTACTTCAGCTTCAACCGCAACAACACACGAGCTCACAATATATACAAATTTAACGTAAACAGATCCAAACTANGCATTTAGAACATCATTAATAACAGAGTTGGAAAGGACCTTGGAGGTCTTCTAATCCAGCCTCTAGTTTCTTCCCCAAACCCCCACAACTTTAACCTTAAACTGTCTACCGTCGACCTCACCCCATTCCTAAGAGGTCTGTAAGGGGCGTGCATAAGCGCACCATCGTGCCTACCATCCCTGTCCTAATGTACCCATATATTCGTAAAATTTCTTGTACTCATAACCATGATTGTACTTCTTATATATTCACAAACATGTTTATACTTTGTTTACACTTTGTTTGTAATCATATATACGCTTGACAAATAAATAAATAAATAAAATAAATAAATATTAGGATCTCAATGACTGAAGCAGAATTGCAAGGGACTCATAATTAAAAATAACTTTCTGAATGTCTGGTCTCAAGAAAAGGCCATGCTAACCAACTCTTAGCTACACTATAGGGAAAGTGAATGGAAAGAGAAGGCAAGACCTGGCACATCGGTTATAGCAAAAGACTTCTCAACAAGATCCTTGACTTTCAGGAAGACTTCTAACTCAACTGATTCTTTTACATCTTTACCTAAGGTGAAGGCCTGTAAAATATTTATAAATACACAGGTGGCAGCATTTAACTTCCTGAATTTGCCACGTAGGTTTCTCTTTCCATGTCTAATCATGAACCAGGAACGTGTGTCTCTGTGTATGTGTTTGTGTGTGCGCTGCATCATGCCATTCTTACAAATGCATGCGAGTCCAGCTCAGGAGACAAGCATGTTTTCCAGGTCGACTCTTCTCAACTGCAAATAGCTGAGATAAGGAGAAGGAATCAGTTGGACGGCAATCAATTCCTGCATTCTTGGATAGGAGGGGAAAACGAGGAGAGAGACATGAAGAGTCTCCTCCAAGACTATAAAAGGCAAACGTTTAGATGAAGGTGATGCTTAGGGGAAGGTTTGCCAAGTTATTGGAAGGTGTGTGTGTGTGTGTGTGTGTCTGTGTGGAATTAAAAGCACTTTGTGGCCGGGCTTGGCGTGTGCTTTTGTGCTTGTCTAAATCAGCTGCTTAAGTTTGATGATTGTTCTTGTTGACAAGCTTTCAAGCATCTTGGCTGCACGTGGAGGGCATGTGCTTTCGATGGGCTCACAGAATACTGGACTGTTATTAAATCTTGGGGTGGGGGGGGAGAGAGAGGCCCAGGGGCAACAGGGGGGCCTTTTCCAAGCTCAGCATTCACTTGTGGCTCTTCAGAATAGTGCCTCCACGCAGCAGCAGCAGCAGCAGCAGCAGCAAAAGGGTCTGGCTGGGAATCAATCAGTTTGCAGAAGTGCCTTTCCAAATTTGGGTTTCTGGCTGTTTAAAATCTGGACTAGTTAAATGAAACAAGGGTCATTGGTTTGGAGCTAACATGCTTAAATGCTGGCCCTTGGGACTGGGTGAAAGCTCCCATTTTGACAGTATTGCCATGATGAGGTCACTTAGAAAGCCTAAATATATACTTGTTTGATTTTCATCTCATCTTTATTATTGTTTATGAATAACTCAAGGCAGAAGTGGGTTTCAGCAGGTTCTGACCAGTTCTGGAGAACTGGTAGCGGAAATTTTGAGTAGTTCAGAGAACCGGTAAATACCACCTCTGACTGGCCCCGCCCAGTGGTGAAATCCAATTTTTTTTCTGGTTCTATGGGCGTGGCTTAGTGGGTGTGGTGTGGCTTGGTGGGCGTGGTAGGGGAAGGATACTGCAAAATCCCCATTCCCTCCCCACTCCTGGGGGAAGGATACTGCAAAATCCCCATTCCCTCCCCACTCCTGGGGGAAGGATACTGCAAAATCTCCATTCCCTCCCCACTCCTGGGGGAAGGATATTACAAAATCTCCATTCCCTCCCCACTCCTGGGGGAAGGATACTGCAAAATCCCCATTCCCTCCCCACTCCTGGGGGAAGGATACTACAAAATCTCCATTCCCACCCCACTCTGGGGCCAGCCAGAGGTGGTATTTGCCGGTTCTCCGAACTACTCAAAATTTTCGATACTGGTTCTCCAGAATCTGTCAGAACCTGCTGGATTTCACCCCTGGCCCTGCCCCATCTATTCTCTGCCTCCCGAGTCCCAGCTGATCGGGAGGAAATGGGGATTTTGCAGTAACCTTCTCCTGGAGTGGGAATGGAGATTTTACAGTATCCTTCCCCTGCCATGCCCACCAAGCCACACCCACAGAACCGGTAGTAAAAAAATTGAATCTCACCACTGACTCAAGGTGACAAACGTATCTAATATGCCTTTCTCCTCCTCTTTCCCCCACAATAAACAAACCTGTGAGATGGCTTGGTCTGAGAGAGAGGGACTGGCCCAAAGTCACCCAGCCGGCTTTCATGCCTAAGGTGGGACTAGAACTTACCGTCTCCTGATGATTGGGCCAAAGCCACCCAGCCGGCTTTCATGCCTAAAGTGGGAGTAGAATTTCCAATTTCCTGCTTTCTAGTGATGCCTTAACTGGTAGACCAAACTGGCTCTTGCTTTCAACTGATAATTTAAAAACAAAACAAACTTGATTTCACATTAGGATAAATTCTGAGATATGTCTACTCAAAAAGAGTAAACAGGAGACTGAACAAAACTATTGCTGCATAGTCCAATTCTGTATATGTTTACTCAGAAGCAAGCAAGTTCGGGTAACTGATTCCCCCCCCCCCCGATTCCTTTGAATCAATGTTGACTCCTGGCCACTGCCTGGACCAGACCCTGCAGATTTCTGAGCAAGGTTTTTCAGAAATGGTTGTCAGTGCTTCCTTCCCAGGGCTAAGAAAAAGTGACTGGCCCAAGGTCATCCAGTTAGCTTCATGCCAAAATCGGGACTAAAACTCATGGTCTCTGTGCTTCTAGCCTCTGATGCTTCAGCCACTACATCAAAGTGGCTCTTTGTGACTATAGGCCACAGGTATAGGGGACTGGTACCCTAAAGACATGCTAATTTGGATAACTTGACAATCCAAACAGAGCCTTTGACTCCAAGAACTCTATGGAAGCATTTCAAACCATCTGTAGAGGAAGCAGAAAACATATTTGCTTTTTAAGGTCTACCGTATATACGTAATTTCTCTTTCTATTCACCTTGAAAACTCGCCCAGCCAGGAGTTCAGTGTTTCTCAACCTTGGCAACAACATGTTGGCTGGGGAATTCTGGGAGTTGAAGTTTGCACATCTTAAAGTTGCCAAGGTTGAGAAACACTGACTTAGTACAATGACAGGCTGGCCTTATGGCATACAATTTTCCAGCCTTATAGGAAGTCTAGACACTTCTTTTTGTTACTGAAAATCAGCTGTGACATGACAAAGAAATAATGCTGCAGGACAGAAATACCTACTCCGTAAAACATTAATGTTTTAATGAAAAATCTTAGCATTGTGTTTCTATCCAAAGACACTCAAAACTAGTTTTTCTTTCTGCTCAATTTTTGTCTTATAATGGGATCAATCACTTTTTTAAAATTTTGAAGGCTTTTTTTTTTAAAGTTTAAACAACCAGGCTAGCAAAAAAAGGTACCCAATACATATTCATCTTATATCAAACAAGCTAATATTTCAGTACAAGGTAACTATACATAATATATACATTACACAGAGAATCACAAAAGCAAACACTACAGGCTCAGAACAAATCTTGAAAAAACCATGATATTCACATTGATTACAAGAACTCTAAAAATGATTGTAACAGTGAAACGGCACTTTAGTTTACAAAAAGTCACAAAAATATATATATATATATATATATATATATAGCCACCAAGAACTATGGGTTCCTTAAAAATACTAATAGCCAGATATAGTATATAAAATGTAAAGTGTATTTCAACATTTAAAAAAAACCCAAAACATTTGTCTTCCCATTAAGTCAATCAACATGCTAAAAAGCTTAGCTACGGTCAGCACAGACAGTGGGGGAAATTTTTTTGAATGAGATGTGACTGGTGACCAAGGACTGGCACAGTTAAAGGGGAAGGTAGGTAAAGTCACATGCTAGAATGGCCTTTTAGGAATTGATTCAATCTTCTAACGACAGCTTTATCTCCTTCCCTTTACGGTTTTTGTAACAGCCCAGAGACAAGAGAGGTCTGCAGATGTTGGGCCAGGAAATACACTCTCTAGGGCTGTAGTTAGAATAAACCAGCAACATGCAGCATTATATATTAAATGAAACAACGGTGCCATCCATTTCAGGGGTCCCCAAACACTCCAGAAAAAGCAGCTGGAATATGTTGATACAATATGGAGAATTTAAAGAAAAAGAGCCAACTTTAAAAATGGTGCATTTTGCATTTTAAAAAATAATTGCATCTTTTAACAATACCAATTGTATTCTATTGATCAGCCTGCCTACTTGCCAGCCAACGATAACTTGCAAAGTATGGTAGGACCTATGCAGGATTTTTTTTTAAACATGGTCTGAGATCAGTGACTGAACAATATTTCATTTTGCCTTTATTAAAATCAGAAAAGTAAGCCTTGTCGTCTGCGGAAAAGCAGCAAGCAAGAAAGGAAAAAGTTTGTTTGCATTTAATGCTATCCAAATACTCCTGGTTGCCATGTTCTGTAGACTTTAAGATGCCAGGATTCAGATTTAGCCCTCTGCCATCTTTAGGCTGGTGAGAAAAAAATTAGTAACCCTCTCCCCACAAAAGAAAAGCAAACAAACAGGCCAACGGCATTATTCAAAATTTTGCATTATTAAAAAAATACAATTTTAATCTCTTTGGGGACCTGGGGCCTAGGGACTATAGTTTTATAAAATATAATATATATATTTATATATTTTGCTACACCGGCACTGGTTACTTAAAAAAAAAAATTCACATTTACACTTTCCAGACAAATGATAAGTGCCAAAACTAGAACTATTCTTAAAGACATTAACTGTTGTATTTGCATTAGAACTGGGAGCATAAAATTGGTCAGCTTGAGGAAAGAGATTAACTGATTAAAAAAAAAAAGCTATAAGAAGCTGGTGATAGAATATTTGCAATCCAAAAATGGATATTTCATAACAGCTTGAAGAAAATATGGAATTGTCTGCCATGAGCACATGCTTTTCTATTCTTCTTGTGTCCCATGGGAGAAGTCAGAAAATAGGACTAAATAATATCTCTCTCTTTCCAAACTGAATTCGGGAACAGATGCTTTCCATGGGAATATAAGCCTTTCTCCCAATTCATTGGTACAAAAGCTTGAATTGCATACGTTTGACTCTGGGAGCACCACACTACAGATGGATAACCTGAATAGTCAAACATATATCCTAGCAACTTTAAAGGACCGTGTCGCCTAAATTACGGACACTAACCTGTTTTACTAGTAATCACCTGTTGACAGGCACTGTCCACAAATAGAAAAAAACCCCCTCTTTTAGCATCTTGAAAATAAGAAGCTTAAATCAAGACAAGTTCTATTCCATGAAAATCTAGAGAGCTTTTTAAGTTCACTACTGGGCCGTTTGGAAGCTGTTATATGAATCGTTCTCTACAAGGAAGACAGTAGCAATATCTTGACGGGATGCAAAGGTTCTCCTTGAAAATTCAAATTGGAATGGAAGGGGGAAAAATCACCCATAATAAATTGACCAAGGGCCTGTTGCTAAGCAGAGGAACATAATTTGCTGCCACTGCTGGCCAGGATCCAAACGTTTACGACCTAGACTCCCATGGGTGCTCCGTGAGTTGGGAACAGTTTGCCACACTGCTTACTTAAAATAGGCTGTGCATAGAGCAGGGTTTATATTTTCAAGTTAAACGTGTGCGTTGCTGAAGACTTGATACCCCTCTGCTTTTAGACACTGAATACTTTCCTTGTGGCGTGCTTCACTTTGACCGCTGCTCACTAAAGTATGTCTGTCATCCTGGCTACCTTCTTCACATGTCGAGTCAAAGGGGGGAAACTTGAAAAAATGACTTTGTTCACCTACAAGTAGCTCTGCAGATCGGAAATACTTAAGTAAGGAAAGGTTTCACTTTGAGGGTGAGAGAAAAGTGAACTAATCCCCAGTTGGATCGGAGCTTTATCAAATCCTGAAAATATATCAGGATATGGAATTTTTGTGTGTGTGCTATAATATAACATGGTAGGACAGGAATTACACACGTTTACCTTTCTGTAAGGTAAAATGTACCTTTTACATTTCAGGAAGCCAACCTTGTTTTGGTGTTATTTTCAAAAAGCACTCAATTTTTGAAATGTATTTTAAATATACACCATGTTCCTGAGCATATATCAAATATATAACCTGCACTAGCAAATTGCTCCCCATTACTGAACTCGTACATGGTAAAATGTACTGTGTAGGTCAAAAAAGGTCTCTGTGGATCAAGGTTAGATAACCTCACAATTCTTGCTAGACTGTTGGTAAAGTCTATTATATTAAACTGATTTGCTTCCTATTCTGTTTAGATCTGAGGTAACCAATTTGCAACCCTTTCTTAATATTTATTGTATTTATTTTACATTCATCTATTTTGCTTGGAACCCAGTTAATATGTCAGTGTGATTCCCCCTCTCTCCAAAAAGCTGCGTATTTTAATTTAGATGTTAAGAAAACCCAATGAAATGTGTGACTAAATAGCTTTATCCTACATATATGGAAGAAAATAAATAGCTTAATAATTACTAGATGAGTAAAATCACTGTATGTATAGTGTAGCCAATGTCCTCTTTCCTGATATGAGTTTTATTTTACTTAATAAATATTCTGAAACATTCCAACCTGAAAATATCCCTTACTAAAAACATTTTATTTACCAATCTGGAAGAGTGACTTAATTTTTTATTAAAATTCATTGGAAGAAAAATCTATGCCTATCTCATAAAATACTTTAAATTTAATCTTTGTTAATAATTATATCAAGCCCTTTAAGAAGTTGCAGAGAAGTGCAAGAAATAGTCTCCTTGGATTTGGTGGATTTGCTAATTAAAAAAATTTTTTTTCTTTGAAACTATTACTTCCAAAGCTTCCCACAAACGTCATTCACCACTGTGTAAATATCAGTGCTTTTAGTTATTTAAAAATTTCCCCCATTTATTGTGTTCTATTATATTCTTAGTCTGATAACACGAAATTAAAATTATTTATGTCCCCCTCATAAATCTCATCCTTAAAAAAAATAAAGATGGTTTAAACAAACCCAAATAGAGGGGAATAAAATATTACATATCATTTTTAGACTTACCAATAAGATGCTGGCAACAAAACCAAAATTGCTGGCCTGTAAATGCCCTTTGTTGCCTTTAGAATCCTTTTAGGGGAAAATAATAATTTGGTGATTGTTTGCTGGACCTGTGCTTGAAGTCAGAGTAATGGCTTTTATGAAACCAGCTTGGCAAGGGTATATAAACAATTTAGAATAGGAACATTTTTTCATTGCAAACAGGTCTTTTGTAAACAACTCTCACTGATTTGAAACTCGGCCTCTAAAGGAAAATAAATGGCTCGTTTTACTTAAAAACAAAACAGGCTAATAAAATTGCAGTAAATAGCACACACGTTCAGGCGTAACTTGAAGAGAGCACATTAACGCGCCAAGGCGCTTTTGACTTTTGTAAACTCACTTCTCATTATACTTTCCTAGCATCCCAATTTGCTAAATGTTAATCAGGATTTCTTGACGGCTCGACTTCTGAAAATGAAGTTTTTGGATAAGGCCATTTGCATGAGAAGATTCTAAAAAGGCATGGCCAGCACAGGTGAGCATAACTCCACCCCACCCGTTTTGCCAAAGCCAATGAATCATCCGCTTTTAACAATGTGCTTGCTACAGAACTGAAAGACTAAAAGTGATTCCTTCCAACTAAAAAGCAAAACAAAAAATCAAACATCTACAACACTAGTTATTTAATTGCTTGAACTGGATACTGTAGTCAAAACAAATTTCAACAGCCATCAATACCTTTTTCCTTAATGAGAGGTACTGTGAAATTAGGGTGGCAAACCAATGCCAAAAGTTATTAGACCTAATTTTACACTTGGTGTGTGCTTGGCTGCTCTTAGAATTTAACCGTCTTATTCTGACCAACTCTTTCCTCTGCATTTTCAAATGCTTCCGTACAAGGGACCGTTCAAGGTGTGAAGAATAGTGTAACATTTGTTGCAGTTTAGAGCTTTTAACAGCATAGCTTATCAAATGGAAAGGGGTACATTCACTCCGCCCCCCTCCTGAAAATTAAATTAAAATGTACAAGACCAAAACACAGGCACTTTCCAAAAAGACAACAAAACAAAACAAAACAAAACCAAAACCAAAACCAAACTTTTGACTTATTCGATAGCGATAGACGAGAGCCCGGCCTTCGGGAGCTCCTCTCGGCCGGCCTCGGTGCTTGAGATGGTTTTTGGCTGCTCCGGCAGGTCTTCTTCCTTTTCTAACAGCCCACCCAGAGGCCCCAATGGGAAAGTGCTTTCGCAATTCTGCGTCGATGAGACCTGCGAAATAACCGGCATTTGGACAGAAGAGCTGCTTTCAAATCCATGCTCTCCTAGCTCGTACTGGCCAAGAGTCTCTTCATGTTCTTGGTTTAAGTAGTCTGGTACTAGGAAGTCACTGAAAAGGGGGTGAAAAGTTGGGAAGAGGTTAGCAAGACACAGGTTGATGCTAACTGCAGCATTAAAGCTAAGCGAAGGATATCTACTTTGCCAAGAAATGAGAATTGCCTGATTTAAACAAAAGCACAACCTACCATTGTGATGCCTGTTAGATTTACGTGGTATATACCGTGTTTTCCAGAAAATACGACCTACCCCCAAAGAAAGTCCTAGCTTGATTTTTACACGTGTGCCCAATATAAGCCCTACCCCCAAAATAAGCCCCACCCACTCCAGGGTGCACAGGTAAAAATCAAGCTAGGGTGGGGATGGGTGGAGCTACCCTACTACTTACCTTCGGTTAGTTGCAGCCAGGCCTCGCACACCTTGGCCCATTTCTTCTGCCAGCAAGGGTTTCCTGAAGGCCTCTGTAGCCAATAACAGAGCTTCGGATTGATCCGGAGCTCCGTTATCGGCTACAGAGGCCTTTCCTAAAGGCCTTTCCAGAAGGCCTCTCTAGCCAACAACAGAGCTCCGGATCAATCCAGAGCTCTGTTATCAGCTGCAGAGGCCTTCAGGAAAGCCTTGCTGACCTTGCCGGACAAAGAAGTTCTTGAAGGCATCTGACAGCGAAAAGGAGGCCGGGGGAGAGGCGTGCAAGTGAGGTGAGTCAGTGGACATCCCCCCCTGAAAATAAGACCTGGTGTCTTTTTTGGTGGCAAAAAAATATAAGACAGGGTCTTATTTTCGGGGAAACACGGATATAAACAACTTTAAAGCTTCTGGACCAACCAACCAAAAGCCTCCTTCACAAAAGAATAAATTTAAGGTTGTGTGGCAATTTAACACATGATAAATTTAAAACGGGCAAAGGAAACTTTTCTATGATTGGCGGGCTTTTCAGTTCTACTGAGCATAGTCCAGGTAAAATAAAGCAATTTTAAGCTTCTGCTTCCAAAGGACCCAACATCTACAAAGGTCAATATTGGTGGTGCTCTTTCTTTCTAAAACTGGTCTGACTACCTATTTCAGCTTAGTTGCATTTCATTCTCCTTCATCAAGTAGGATTTAAGGATAAGTAGGCTTTTCAAAACATACTCTGGCTGCTTCATTGCTTTTGGATGCAGTTATTTATAGAGCAATTGAGAAAAGAAAAGCAAGAAAGGAAGATTATTGCCAGGAAAGCTATTTTTTTCACCTGGATAGAAAAATAAGGTATTAATGCAAAGCAATCTAAAAGCAGCTTATTTGTTTGATTACTTGAAATCCATTATCTACACTGACAGATAAATGTTATAGTTCAAAACACTGACACAAGGCAGGGCCACAATTGCAACATGGTATTCTCTAAATGTTCTGGGCTCATTTTAGTTTCTGACCAAATGGCCTTAACCAAGTTGGCTGCAGATTACACAAAATGGAATCCAGCACATCTTGAGGGTACCATGATGGACAAGACTTGAGTTCTGCCCGGCAACCTGACAGAAAAAGATACTACAGGTTGCGGTGAAATAGTACAGGTAGTCCTTGACTTACAATCACAATTGGGACCAGAATTTCCTTTGCTAAGAGCAAGGCGGCTGTTTATTGAGTCACGCCGGATTTTATGACCTTTTCCCCCACGTTTGTTACGCAAACCACTGCAGCTGTTAAGTGAATCACATGGTCGTTAAGCAAATCTGGCTTCCCCCGTTGACTTTGCTTGTCAGAAATCAACTGGGAAGGTTGCAAATGGTGATCACGTGACCCCCAGGATGGGACGACCATTGGTAAATACATGCTGAATGTCAAGCGCCCAAATTTTGACCATGTGACCCTGGGGATGCTGCAACGGTCCTAAGTACGAGGACCAACTCACTTTTTTCAATGCTGTTGTAACTTCGGTCGCTAAGCGAATGGTTGTTAAGTCGAGGACTACCTATACAAAAGAGGGTTGGGGGGGGAAATAAAAAAAAAGGTACGTTGCCCTAACAGTTTCTTTTTCTTTTTGTGCACCTCACCTGCTCTGGAAGTAGTTTGCTAGCTCTGACGCTTCATGGTTCAGACTCCTCAGATGAACGATTAAATTTCCAGAGTTGGTGAACATGGCGCCACATGTTTTGCACTCGTAAATCCGAGGCTTGCGGATAATGTGCCGGGAAACCCGCATGTGGTGTTTATATTCCCCGAAGGAAGTGAAAGTGGCACTACATATCTGGCACCGGAAACAGCGTTTACCTTCGTGCTTCAGGCGATGCATCTTTAGCGAGTAAGCCCGGGTGAACTTTTTCCCACAGCGGTCGCACTGAAATGGTTTAATGCCTGCGGGAAGAATAAGCAGAAAATCTTCACCACTGAAAAGCATCGGGAATCACATTCCAGCCCTTTCTAATGGCAACGAGTCGGCCTATTTACACCGAGGCGGTGTACATTTCTACAAACAAGAGGATAATTCGGTCAAAACTTTCATGCAGTGGATGCCACTTCCCCAAAACTAAGTATTTAAATCTTTGAACTGAGTATCAAGTAAGATAAAGGCTATTCAGACCACCGTTCTCGAAAACATGTTAAGCCCAGCAGTGGCGCATCCTATTGGTTGTAATTTGTGGTTTAATGGGTTTTGTTAATTTTATTCCGACTTGGGTCAGGGGGTTGTAAACCACCAGAGTTGTCACAAATGGAGTTATGTATGAAGCAAAGTCAAGAAATACATTAAACGTTTGTTAGTGATTAAAAATAAAAGAATGAAGCATAAATCTGAGGAACATACACAGGCCTCTTAGGGGAGATATGGCATATTTATCTGGAACAATTATTAACTCGTCTGTGTTAAAAATATATCCCCCTTTATAATTTTTAAAGAGGAGAAAATCTTATATTTATGTAAAACATCCTTCCTATATTGCATGAAGCTAGGATTCAAGGATTCAACAGAATCAGTGAAGTACATAAAGATTAAAACCAGGTCTGGTGTATTTGTTACCATGTTTATATTTCTAGAAAAAAAACTCATGTGAAACATTCTGCTTTCCAGTCTAAATTCTCAGAATTCCAGAAATCAAAGCTGATTTCTCCTTCCATTTTATTGCATTCTTGCAGTAGGGGCCATACATCGCTTCAAAACATTCAGGTAGTCCTCATTTAGCAACCAAAACTGGGACCAGCAACCCGGTCGTTAAGCAATGAGGTAACTAAGTGAAAGTGCAACTGTGCTTACAGAGCCATGAAGCTAGACCTGTGAACTGTCACTGAATGAGGTAGTTGCTAAATGAAGACTACCTCTGTAGGCTCCTGTTCAAACTATACCTTTGGGAAGTGGACCAACAGATATCCTTACCTGAGTGGATGAGCATGTGCTGTTTTAAGTTCTGAATACGGGTGAATCGGACACCACAAGTTGGACATTGAAAAGGCCTGTCAGGACCATTTGGGCTAGGTCTCTCTGTGCTACCAGTTGTAGGAGCAATATAGAGCTGGTAAGGGTATTGGACATTCTCCAGTCTGAAGAAGCAAATAAGAACTCTTTTAGTAGCTGATCAAGAGGAAAAAGGTCCGGTGTACAAAATACAACACAAATGTATTTCAAAAAGACAGTAATAATCACGTTAGGATCAAAGACAAAGATTCAGAGATCACAAAGTATCAAGATCTGAAAAATGAAGTTGAAAGATTATGGTAGCCACGGTGGTTCCAGTGGTTACACTGGATGCCGTACCAAGAAATCTTGGATGGCATTTAGAAAATCTGTGCACTGACAAATTTTCCATCTGTTAGTTGCAAAAGGCCACACTGCTTGGACTCACACACTACACCGATACCTATGACATCCTAGGTTCTTGGGAAGAACTTAATGTGTACAAAGGTCAACATCAGTAAGTTGTGACTTCTCCTTGTTGCGAACAGATAACAATACAACAAAAATGAACTTTACTAAACCATAATAAATGACTGAATTCTGAATGATTGAAAAAGGTAATTTTAAACAAAGTGGAAGTCTTGAGGAAAGAGATGGGCCAGTGTATGAAAATAAAGAGTTGCAATTAAAATACCATCACAGTGAACCTGGTATAAAATACTGGTTATAATAATCATTTCAACAGCTGACACTTGAATGATATTAAACTGGTGTACATTTGGAAAGGTCAGAAATCTTTTGTGGGCACATAATGTTATACAGTCATATCTATTCCAGATAATGCTGTTTAAACAATCCCGGTGCTCTGCAAGTGTTATGCTTTTAATTTTGCTTTTTAAAAGCCACTTATTGGCCACATCAAATCTTTTAACATGTTAAACTTCTTCTACCTCTGAATATTTTTGGTAGATATTCACTCATTATTTTTAAAAAGTGGTTATGTACTTGGTTGAAAGTATGTCCCTAATGTGGACTACATAAAGGCCCAGATTTACTCTGTTCTGCTAATTCCTACTTTAACCACTCTGCAATTATGTATTTGTTGTATTGCAAGTCCACCACAGTGTATGCATAAAAACCAAACACGTACATAAAAAGGAAGTTAGATTGTGGGGTGCTTGATGTTCTCTGGACTTTGTTTTCTTCAATGCCTGTAAGAAAAGAACCAAACTCAGAGACCATCAAGGACCCCACAGTTCAGCCCTGAGCTACAAATATTCTCTTCTCTTGGAAGCTAGGTTGTCAGAAACAGTGACTGCCCCAAGGTCACCTAGGAAACTCTAGGTCAGTGATGGAGAACCTTTTTTGGCTCAGGTGCCAAAAGGGTGCGCGTGCGCGCGATAGTGTGCGCGTGCATGCCCACACCCATAATGCAATGCCCTCCCCCCGAGCATGTACACAACCCCTGCTTCCCCCCGCGCATGTGCACAGGCGTCACTGAAGCCTCCGAACTTCCTGTAGGCCCGTTGGGCTGTTTTTCATTCTCCCCAGGGTTCAGGAAAGCCTCCTGAAGCCTGGGGACTGCGAAAAATGGCCCAACGGGCCAAGGGGAAGGGTGGAAACGAAACGGAAGTGGAGCTGCCCTACTACTTACCTTCAGATAGTTGCAACCAAGCCTCGCACACCTCGGCCCATTTCTTCTGCGTTCAGGAAAGCCTTGCTGGCTGCAGAAGAAATGGGCCGAGGTGTGCGAGGCCTGGCTGCAACTGTCCAAAGCCGAAGAAGTTCCTGAAAACCTCTGACAGCGAAAAGGAGGCTGGGGGTGACGCACACAAGTGAACTTCTGGTTGGGCCGTTTTCAACTTTCCCCAGGCTTCAGGAGGCTTTCCTGAAGCCAGGGGAGATTGAAAACGGCCGAAAATCAGCTGGCCAGCGCGCGCATGCGTGCTGGAGCTGACATAGGGCAATGCCTCGCGTGCCCTCAGATATGGCTCCGCGTGCCACCTGTGGCACGCGTGCCATAGTTTCGCCATCACTGCTCTAGGTCTTAGTAGTATCCCAGCTTGAAAATTCCTTGTTCTGCTTAGGAATGTAAAAGAAATAGCCTGGTGACAGGCATGTGGATGGTGAACATTGGAGCTTTTGTTCATGAACCTCATGTCTTCGATCTCATGACTGGCTAAAGGTAAAGGTAAAGGTTCCCCTCATACATACGTGCTAGTCGTTCCCGACTCTAGGGGGCGGTGCTCATCTCCGTTTCTAAGCTGACAAGCCAGCGCTGTCTAATGATGATTCCATGGTCATGTGGCCGGCATGATTAAATGCCGAAGGCGCACGGAACGCTGTTACCTTCCCACCAAGGTGGTCCCTATTTTTCTACTTGCATTTTTTACATGCTTTCGAACTGCTAGGTTGGCAGAAGCTGGGACAAGTAACGAGAGCTCACTCCTTTATGCGGCGCTAGGGATTCGAACCACCGAACTGCCGACCTTTCTGATCGATAAGCTCAGCGTCTTAGCCACTGAGCCACCACGTCCCATGACTGGTTACTGGCTCTGAATTCCACTTGTTTAGAAAATCATGCATTTTTCCAGGGATGGTTGAATTCAAAGGAGATCTGTCATGTTTGTCACCATCTTAGATGACTCAACACAGCAATCTATCTACAAGGATCTACTGTATTTTTCAGAGTATAAGATGCTCCGAAGTATAAGACGCACCTAGCTTTTGGGGAGGAAAACAAGAAAAAAAAATCTGCCTCTGCCTCCCAGCAAACAGCAAAGAGTACAGATGATATACACTATTTGCTGTGTATTTCTGTGCATGTGTGCCTGATCCATAGAAATAGCAAAGAATTGGAGAAATGTACATTATGGCAGTATATTAATGCCAGAAAGTTTTCTTAAATGTAGTCACACTAACTCCTCCCAATTATTTAAATAATC
>QLTV01002273.1:1324149-1341872 GCA_003457575.1 Thermophis baileyi
GCTTTAAAAAATAAGTCTAATAATTTTAACATTCTATAGACATTTATAGTTATTGACTTACCTCCTTGCATCCAGTTTCAGCAGTCTGATTAGCACAAGAAAATAAAATTCTGCTTCTGCCTCTACCTCCCAGCAATTTGCCTCCTTGCAGTTTTAGTTTCACTTTCAGTTTTAGCACATGCCGCCTGCCTGCAGCCTGAATCAGCTGATGGTCGGGAAGCTGATAATCAGTTGCTTGTGCTAATTAGGCTCTGTTCTGTTTGCTGCAAGGAGGCAAATTGCTGCGAGGCAGAGGCCAAAGGGTAGGGGTGGCTGGGTGGGGCTACATTAGGTGTATAAGACGCACCCAAGTTTTCACCCTCTTTTGGGGGGGGGAAGTGTGTCTTATACTTCGAAAAATACGGTAGTTCAGGGTTATACATCACTTTCCTCCAGCCCGACACTGTCCATATGTCATGGGATTGCAACGCTTGGTAGCATGGCCAACTACTCTACTGGCTGGAAACTCTAGGAACCATAATAGAGACAAAATGGCGGCTGAAGGCGGCTGTTCTGCAGAATGCTTTGTGTACTATATTTATACGTACCGGTCATCGTCTTCCACATGGATATTCCCACCAGAAGTACTCTGGAGTGTTGGTAATCCTTCAGTGACACCTTCATCTATTGAACCTAGGGGCAGTTAAATAAACCATACACATTAAGTTACAGTTTAATGGAACCATAGCAATGTTTTTCTTTTCACATCCTCCTCACAAAGTATCTTGCTGCCAAATTTAAGAATTCCGTTACAACCCAATAGGATAACGATGTAAAACAATCTGCATAATTTATAAAGAGTAAACTTTAATCAATTTGGCCTATTTGGATTCAGGAGATTTTTCAACTGGAAGAAGGCTTAGATACACATTAAGTGGAGGCAGGACTGTGATTAAAAAGCCAGTTTATTGTTTAAACAATGCCCAGGGAAGGACGTAAAATGGGCTAAACAGTACAATGCACAGAGGCAGAAACAAATAATTGCAAAGCTCACATTCTTCCTCATAACTTTTCCCCAGTTATTGGTGCCAGATTTGTGTTGCCTATAGCTCAGTACATCCCAAAGAGTCCTAACTGAAGTAGTGTGTGTCTAAAGCAAAATTAATGGAAAACACGAGGATTTGCTGTCAGTTAAATGTGCATCATTCATTAGTATTGTGTTTCCATTCATCTGTATTTCAAAACTCCGGGAACGGTGAAAAGGTGCGGAGGAAGATTTGTTAAATGTGGTGAGATTATTACTCCCTCAATATAGTACAGGTAGTCCTCGACTTATGACCACAATTGAGCCGAAAATTTCTGTTGTTAAATGAGACATTTGTTAAGTGAGTTTTGCCCCATTTTACGACCTATCTTGCCACAGTTGTTAAGTGAATGGCTGCAGCTGATCAGTGAGTAACCCGATTAAGTGAACCTGGCTTCCCCAATGACTTTGCTTGTCAGAAGGTTGCAGAAGGGGATCACATGATCTTGGAACACAGCAAGAGTCATAAATACGAACCCGTTGCCAAGCATCTGAATTCTGACCATGTGACCACTGGGATGCTGCAAAGGTTGTAACTGTGAAAAACGTTCATAAGTCACATTTTTGTCTTTAACTTTGAATGGTCACGAAACAATCTGTTGTATGTCGAGGACTACCTGTACAGCCTAGGTGGTCTTTTTACTGTGCATGTCATTTACTGGAAACCAAATTCCAAAGCAGATTACTATTTTGGATTCTGAGTGTGTGATATCTTAAGCCACATACATCCAGTTTTCTAGGAGAGACAGCTCTGCCGCTATTTCTAAGGAATCAGGACTTGACTGATTTGTTATTAACTCATGGCTACAAACAGAACTAGAAGTCCCATTTAATTCATTGGAATTTATTTCTGAGTCAGTACGATCACGATCAATATTAGGCTACTTATATTGTTTGGAATTGCTAAAGTAACTTGTGTTTAAATGTGTTTAAAAATTGAAAGCTGTGGCGACCTGGATATTTACAGAATTCTGTGGGTATAGGTTTCCAGTATGACACTGAAAAACCATAAGGGCTGGAAATATTGTTTTTAGTGTTTGACATCTACGAAAAAGAAACTAGCATCAATTTAAGGCACTGACTTCTGTTTAACTGTAATATGCTGTTGTTCTCCATCAATATCTGACTGCTTTAAAAAACAGTGAGGGAAACAAAGGACCATTGTTCAGTAATGAGACAAATGTCTCCAAAACATGATTGTGGGTTCCAGTTCCAGGCGCCTTCATTTAAAGGATTGTCAAAGGCACACAATTGGAAGGATCCTTGTGCCAGACCCTGGGAAGCTACTGCTGGTTACAGCAGATTATCTTAGATTTAAAAAAAAAAAAAAGGCTTCCTTGAGCCAAACTTGAATCCTGATCACTCCACAGTCAAGACCATTTAATTTCTGTTACCAACAATACTCTCCTCCAGGATTTTTTTTAACCTCTCAGTATAGCCTTGAATCTTAATTTTCTGGTGATTCAATTCACGGACTTCATGATTCATTCATGGTTTGACTTTGCTTAGCTTTTCTGAAGTTCATCTAGATG
Organism: Thermophis baileyi; assembly: GCA_003457575.1. Classification (NCBI taxonomy): domain Eukaryota; kingdom Metazoa; phylum Chordata; class Lepidosauria; order Squamata; family Dipsadidae; genus Thermophis; species Thermophis baileyi. The sequence goes on from QLTV01002273.1 coordinate 1,326,745, forward strand.
TTGCTACATGAATCAAAAGCCTTATAGCATAAGGCATATGTTGGCATATTATATTTTAAATATTAAGGGTACTGTCAAAGTTAATTGAAAATGACTAGACGGAATGCGTATATCTCCAGTTGCACTCAAAACAGTATTTATAAAGTCTTATCATATGACCTTTAATTATGTGTAAATGAGATGCCAGCACAATATGCTGCAAGAGAATGGGGATGGAGATGTACTTTCAAATCATAAAACCTGAGTTGGACCTGTTGACTATATAAGTCAACAGGTCTAACCTGCTAAATGCTGGCGGAGAAATTAAAACATCCAAACAAATGACAATCTAGAAGTTATACTGGTAAAGGCATTCCATTTCATGTTAATATAATGAAGATAAAGTACAACCTAGTGATGGCTAAAATTCCCAATGCATTGAGTGACAAGCTGATGGGTGATTTTTTTCTGTTCATGTATCCATGCAGTAGAGCAAAGCAAGCCCAATCACTCTTTTCTTCTCTAATGTAGTATTTGAAACATTTTTATGCATCGATAAAAAAAAAAGGCTCAAACGTCCTACAAAAAATTGAAATAAACCAATCCCCATGGAAGAGCATCCCTAAAAGGATCAGAAGTGGGGGAAAAAACAAACTGGGGATGCTAAATTTTTACTGCAGCTACTTTTTGGACTATATCTAAACTACTGCTGACAAAGAAGTCCTTTTCATCAATGAACTTTTTTTGATGCAACCAGCAACTTGTCTAAAACTATTTGATATCCCAGGAAACTGTCAACACTCATACTGCTTTTAAGTTCCTGCATCTTATGAACAAAGGAGCATGAAAATCAAACATGTTGTTTGTCCCAGCTCTGTATTGATAGCTTTGCAGCTGGAACCCCATTGCTCCCTTTGATCTTCATGCAAATGAGAAAATTCAGTTGGCATCCCTATGCATGGCCAAAGCCTGCATTCTTTTTTGCACACATTCAGCCAAACTGATCAGGAAAGATGCAGTGTGACATTTTGTTCACCATGCTACCTATATAACATAAAAATGCCAAATGTCTTGGATTTTTAATCAACACTGATGGTCCACTCACTATATGGATTTTTTTTAAACAAATCAAATCAAACCTTTATTGTCAATGCACATGTGTACAATGAAATTGAATAATAAAATAATAATACAAAATGGTGGGTCTGAGATGTTTAGTGAGATGATCTGTTTTGATAAGGAATATTTGGGTAAATACATTTGAAATGCATGCCTGATTAAACTATATTATATAAATATATAAAAACTATATATTTAGGCATGAAATGCATGCCTAAACTATATATTCAATAATATCAGTGTATTAAATAATCTTTGACTGTTTACAAATCAAAAAATGTTTGTTGATAAAAAGCATTTTGGAAGGTTTTTTGTTTACTGTGAGAACATTGTTCCAAGCTTTTGCTTAACAAATCAACTTCATTTAAAAAGCTATGATTGAGCTCCATAGATGGATTTCTGCAGTTGATTTCCTCCTTTGTATAGTGTATTAATGTACTGAGGTTTAAGAAAAAAAAAACTTCAAGAAGCTGGTTATTGTGCTTTTAATCACCCAACAAGAAATTCTACTTAATATGCCAACTTTTTTTTAAAAAAGTTATTTTTTTAAAAAAAAGTGATGCCAAGTGCTGATTTTGAAGGATTACTTACTGTCAACACTTAAATGATTTAATAAATCAAATATTTATTATTTATAAGTTATTACTTGTATTACGTATAAATAAAACAAAATGGAAATAATCAAAAATTGTTTTGGTTTTATAAACGTGCTGCTTTAAAATATTGTGCATTATATTCTATCTAAATTGTTTTAATTATTTGGCAAACACTTTCTGATTTATTGTAAATCACAAAGCAATGATGGAAATTGGTGTTTTTAATCAGAAACAAAAGAAATTTGCTCTTTAATTGATTTCTATTTGCATCTTCTCACCTTTTCTACTCTAGAAATGACTATCATACTTAAAAAATACTGTAATATTCCTCTGAATGAAGATGCAGTGAAGTAAGTAATCATTATACAAGACATGGTGCTCAATATTTCTGGCCTGATAGGTTCATTTGATATTTTGAGAAATGCTGTGGATGTTCTGATCTATCCAGTTAAGAATGGCTACAATAGCTGCCCTGGGAGACATACCAAGCCCTGATTTACATGCCAAGGATACTACCGTCATCCCTTTCCAGTCTTATCCTATGCCATGATACCTCATATCAGGGGTGAAATTCAAAATTTTTCCCTACCGGTTCTGTGGGCGTGGCAGGGGAAGGATACTGCAAAATCTTCATTCCCACCCCACTCGAAGGGAAGGATACTGCAAAATCTCCATTCCCTCCCCACTCCTGGGAGAAGGATATTGCAAAATCTCCATTCCCACCCCACTCTGGGGCCAGCCAGAGGTGGTATTTGCCGGTTCTCCGAACTACTCAAAATTTCCGCTACTGGTTCTCCGAACTACTCAAAATTTCCACTACTGGTTCTCCAGAACTTGTCAGAACCTGCTGAATTTCACCCCTGCCTCATATGACTCCATTTTATATATGTCATCTTTCCAGACAGGTGCACCCACAAAACTAGGCAGCAGATACCTATCATTTTGTTTTCTAAAATTGCTTAAAAGGTCCATTCCAAAACCATAGACACCTGTAGAAATCAAGAATGAAGCTGAGACCGGCCCTTTTGCTTAGAAACCTTATTGTTCCATTTTTTAATTAAAATATTCCTTTAAAGCAAAATGTCAGGCAGGGCAAGGCGACTTTCATGGGCATAATTAGTGCCCTAGGAAAATTGCCCCAGGCAGGGCAATTTAAAGAATCTAGAAATTCATCTCCAAAACCTCCAAAATAGACTTGGTGATGACATGGGTAGTTCCTAAGAAAACCAGCAAGAAATTGAATGAATATTAAAAATATAGCAAAGTATCGAATACTAAACTATGCTCCAGATCACTGGGATTTCTTTGGAACATTCATAGGACAACCTGAATCAGAATTGGAAGGTATCTTCCTCATACAATAATGTAATTCAACTCCTTCTCATTCAGCTATAATAGCAAGAAAAATACCACAACCAAGGAAGACAAACGATTAAAAAGAACCACAATTAAAACACATGCACATAAACAATTCTTGCGGGCTGGAATGGGGAATGTGTGCAAGGCAAAACGCAAGTTTCATTGCCACAAGATGTCCATATCCTTGATGTGCATCTAGGGTACTTGTATAGCTTTCCAGGGGCTTCTGTGGGAAGAGGTTTTCTTAAACTTAAAGACTACACTTTCCCTCTTAGCAATTGATTTTAGCCATTTGTTTCCTTGACAAGTCATTAAAAAGGCCTTGTCCTTATTTCACACAATTAAGTCTAGGTTATACTGCTCCAATAATGAATCTGTATGACTAACCACATGTCACTGGAAATTTATTTCCTGAACTCCCGTTTCCATGTGCTGAATAATATGGATTGGCTTACATTAGTCTGTTAAACTAGCTTTCTTCCAAGAGCTGCAGGAAAATAATTTTTGCCTTTCTTATTAATTGACAAACCACACTTTCACATTTCTGGCAGTATCTAATAATACAGTATCTAATGATACTGTAAAAAAATTCACCTTTGTTTTTCTTCCACTCAAAAATTCACAAATGCTCACTAAAAAAAAAAAAAAAAAAAAAAAAAATTTAACTTGAACGTGGCCAATATCCAAATTAACCTTTTTTTTTTTTCCACCCAAAAATTCAAAAATACTAACAAAAAAAAAAAAAAAAGACAAAACAATTTAACTTGAACGTGGCCAATATCCAATGTTAACAATCGCTTTAAAGTTTAAAATTGCAAGAAAGGAGATTCAACACTTCTGGACTACATGAATTTGACAAATCATTTTGTTTGAAATACAGTGAAAAAGGTCATCTTTATACAAGTTTTACAAGATACGGTACTGGTATTTCTTGCGAACCACTTGTAAACTCAGAATGAACATAAAAAACCTCAAGCTCTAAGGAAACAATGAAACACACATAGATTTAAGTGATTCTACCTATAGAAGATGACTGCGGACTGATCAAAAGATCCTCCTGAACTTGTTCACTTCCAGGGACTGTCTGCTGGTCACTCAAAGAACTTTGGGATGCACTAACAGGCTGAGATACTTCCTCATGTACTTCTTCATCACTCAACCTTTCCACTTTTACACGCACATCTTCTTCAATCACCAGGGGTGAGCTGGTTTTGGTGCTCTCACACGTCATGTAATCGGAAATTCTTCTAGACGCTTCGGATGGACCAGGCACTTCTAGAGTCCGAGAATTTTCTACTTGTTTCACTTTTTCTGACTGGAGTCTTCGGTCAATTCCAAAAGGGAAAGTCCAAGGAAAAGCTAAGGAAGAGTCTACAGGATGACTTCTACTCTCTGCATAGGAAGCTGAAGTAGTCAAAACTTGTGGGGAGTTTGTCTGGGTGTTACATTTAAGTGGACTTTCTGGGGACATTACAATATAGCTTTTACGCTTCCGCCGTGATTCTCTGCAGACAGGAATGGTTCTTTCTACCACGCTGCATTCCGAGGAAACTGGGGAAAGACTGCCATCCCGTGATGTAAAATTGCAGTTTGCACTGTTTTCCTGGCCTGTATCTAGCACCTTTTCTTGCTGACTATTGGGGGTGTTCCATAAAATACTTGACTTCATAAACTCAGAACAGGTGCTAGCCACACTGAACATTTGCATATAGCTAGCAGCAGCCAAGACGTCAATAATGTTCTCAGTGTTAATAGACAACGTTGCCGTGTAGGCGTATTCCAGAAGAGGCAAAAAGCCAGTCACGGTCACGTGATGCAAGTCAAGTACACTCTGGCTATCATCTTCTGCTTGGCCAACCAATTTGGAACGGAAGAAGTCACTGCACGCTGCCAGGACTACCTTGTGTGCTCTGAAGATTTTATCTTGGACACGAATGGTGATGTCACAGAAATGTCCATCATTACGTAGCATGTTCAGCTTTCCAAGCATCTCCTGGCTGTGAGCTGGGGAACTGTGGGTAAATGTTTTGACGCCCATTTTACTTGTGTACTTGCTGCGACAAATATTCAAAATGGACCTAGAAAAGAAAAAAAAAGGGGGGGGAAAGATTTTTCAGTTACGTAATTATGTAAACAAGCTAAAACTCTGGGAATTTATCATAAAACATGTCATTAATATGTGCTTAAGAGAATACTAGTTAAATAATGTTTCTGTGTTTGCTAGCTTGGTGAAAATATATTGCTTGTTTGTCAATTATTTCAAACAAGACATAAAAGACTGAAATGTTGCATTTGTGTCAATGGAAAATAAAGAATGTATGAATTGTTCTTATTAACAAAAATCTGCTTAACCACAGATGTGAATGCTCCTTTCCCGTCTTCCTTTGATGCTATGTCAGAATCATTGCTTGCTATAATCTCTGAAACAAGGCCAAACTGGAGTTAGTTTAAACAATGGTAAAACTTATCTAAGTAAATGTTCAAGAGATTGCAAGTAGTGCAAATATTGTAATCAAATCTGGTCCAGCATTGTTAGCTTTAAATATGGTTTGCATGATTTTTACAGGAACATGAAATAAAATTTTACATTTCCTGTAGTCAAATTTTATTCTTGATAATTGGTAAATTACTGGTTATTTTGCTGCAATAGGAATTTTGACCACACTATGATCCAATCATCAATAGTGTACAACTGTGCTTGCAGGAAAGTTTAGAAAAATACAATATATAATTATTTGAAACTTGAGTTGTAATAGTTAAATACTGATATATAATATTCTGGACAGCTATAGTAAACAAAGACTTTATGCTAAATCTTGTATTCCCCTGTAACACACATTGTAAGAAGCTCAGACTTTGTAAGTCCACTGCTTCATATCCTTAATTAATCATGTAGATTAGAATTCAAGCTATCATAGACTCAAGAATAATTAATCCTGTCAAGAGTTCATTGCCTATTAAATAAGTGGTCAAACGTGATTGAAAATATGAAAAAAAAATACTCTTTCAGAAGATTAAGACACTATGTCAGAAGTATTTGCAGTAATCTTTTTGACATAATAAAATCACATGAGGTGAGTCAATAATATTTTCAAGTGTTGTTAAGAATGTAATTGCTCCATCTGATACCGCTGCTGCTTTCAGTAATACTCATGGATTTCTAAATATAGTAGAACTTTCTCCTTATGCTAAAGTGGGCATTTAAGGTCACTTTCTTAAGATGATCTTATCTGAAAGATAATGTGTAGGCATGACTGCTCATGTTTTTAAAGCTATACAATCCTAGATAAGTCTTGGGCTGGGGGTTGATTATATATGTTACATGTCTGCGTAGTATACAATCTATTGAAGTCAGGTGGATTTAATGTGTCTGTGTATACGCAAATATAATAAGATATGGTTGGGATACTCAAAACAGTACACAGAAAAGTATAAAAGGCAGGCTATAATCACATACACAGCACATACCAAATGATACCCATTGAGCTCAGCAAGTCTAGCAGGCAAATCCCAGGCATATTTATTTACATAATCCTGCCTTTCATTTAGGAATTCAAGGTGACATATATAACACAACTGTACCGCCTCCTGTTTTTCCTCATAACATTCTAGTGAGACAGATTCCACTGAGAATGCATGGCAGGGCCAAGACAGCCAGTGAGATTACTTGAATTAAGAGTAACTGTAGGCAGATTTTTGCTATATCCTGCCTTTGCTTAAGGTTGTTGTATTCTCCCCCATCCCCCAAACAAAAATCATATGAGAGAATGGTTGACCAAAGTCATCCAGTGACCTTCCTTAGATCAACTAGAAACTGAATCTTTTCAGTGCAAATCCAACAATTTAACTATTACATTATTTATCTATACTAGTTCTCTAGATTAAATACAGATCCAATGTGGCTCTCCTGATCCATTCTAATGCAAAACACTGTATTTTTAATGCACCATTTCCTAATAAAAATCTACAAAATAAATTCTTTGGTTTGAGTTTTGAATAGCTATTGTTTATTTTAATAAATTTATAGAACTATGCTAAAGTCTGGCTATATACATATATTTTAAATAATTATAGAATAGAATAGAAACAATGTTAAAAATAGTAAAATAATCCTGTAGTACAATAAACTAGAATTACAACCTTAAAACAAATTAAAAGGCAAAAATAAAGAAAAAGAAAAACCAAACATCTAAAAGGCCAGATAAATAAACATTTTAATTTGGGTCAGAATAATAATAATTCTGAACCAATACTGTGGGGATGGTGTTTTACAAAGAAGGACAGCATAAGAATAAAAACTCTCTGAAAAAAACCATTGTTAGATTGTCCTGTTATGCTAAGTCACAGTATTTGAATTCACATTATAGTATAAGACATGATTAGTATTTTAGTGGAAAAAATAACATATTAAACTATAATCAAAGCTACACTTTGATTTAAAAGTATCACATTTGATGATGGTTTACTATGTTGCAAACGTATAGGAGCCCTATGCTTGACTTCCAATTGACAGTTACTGTAACATTTGCCAAAGAGTGTATATCATCCAATATTTTTTTCCAACAATAATGACTGGACTTATTTGCACATATATTGAATTGTCAGGAAAAGCACACATCAAGTAAGTTACTTCTTTAGCAATTACATGAAGTAACTTTCTAACCATTAATGTTGCGCCTTTTAAATTTTTGACCCAAACTATTCTTCTCCCATATCAATCCATATCTCTCATCCCCAGCCTGGCTAAACTGAAACATTCAAGGTGTGTATGCTTTTGCTAATCTATCAATTTCTACTGACATCAGTTACTTCTGTAAAAGGAACTGACTTTCAGGAATCTTGTTCAAGTTTAAACAAGACAAGCATTTGGTACTTGCTCTCGCCCTTTCTACACTGATTTAACTTTATAATGAATTAATTGTCTGAATGGAACCGTATATTAAATGTTTTTAGATAGTTCATCTCAAACAAAAAAAATTGCTTGCCGTTCAGGATTAACACTGTTAGGCCAGCACAAATTCAACTCTTTTGAAAATGCTGTAAGTTCACTGCTGCTGGGGGAGGGGAAGAGATAAGATCAATACATGAAGATAATGATTACTTAAGCAGATTTATCTAGGTTCTGTGCTTATATGTTCCCTATAGCAGTAGCCAATCTTTCTTCTTTGCTCTACCCTATAGAAAATACATGGTGCTAATCAACAGTTTCTATTTATTGAAGCTACTTGGAAAATGCTTTTGTAAGGAGTTTATCTCAAAGCTATGCAAACCAACATACAGCCATTTCTGAATTTTAAAGGTTATTTCATTAATGCTGAGATCATCCTGTTTTACTTCACATACATTTAGAAACAGGCACTAAAAATTCTGTATTCTGCCTGCACTAGAATCTCAACAAATAATTATAAAGCTTCTTAGGGCTTCACATATATGGATAACGTTTTTTGTTTAATTTTGTGTTAGCTTATTTTTGAGCCAATCTATTATTACCGATGCAAGAAATTATGATTGAGAAACTATGGTTTACCATTAAAATAATAAACAGATTCTATACAGTAACTATCTCTTTAGCAGATCTATGACTGCAATAAAAAATTGACTTATCTCTCCGAAGAGAAATCAAATTATAACTGCCCATAATTTTTATGAATTGTCTAGTCAAATCTGTAAACATAAAACAGTATGGATTCAGAAATCCTTGTATTTTATCCCAGTGAAAATTAGTGGATGACATTAATTAATAAATAACTTTTCAATAATTACATCTAACTTCAGGGTTAGAAGGGAGTAGACTTCCTAGCTCTCAAAATGCCCATATCCTGAAATTATTTATTTAAAAAAGATTTATAAAGCTGCCCATCTTGTTTAATATAAGCCTGGGCAGATCAATAATAATACAAAAATAATACAAACAGTAAAAAAACCAAAACCCAACATAGATATTCTTGGTCATGCCAAAACGCAATATATTCCCACACAACAAACTTTATTAGGGTCACACTACCCCAAAGTATGTAGAAAACTTTTGTATTTAGCATAAAGCTCTAAATATGGGACTGCCGATTTCCCATTTATGAACAGGTAAATTTCTGAACATTTCTGAAAATTTCTCTTTATGAGTCACTGGTATGAGGATCAAACAAACATAGTAGCTACTTCATGTCAATTTTGCTAGATATTGTTCATAATGGCCAGAATGCCTAGAAATCTGGTACGTTATAAAAAGCAGAAATTCTCTTAATTGCCTATTGCTGTTGCTGTGTAATCAGATTTTTAAAAAAATTAGTCACCTTTAAGTATGTGGCCTCTAGGAAGGGGAAGAAATTGAAAGAAAAAAGGTACAAATGATAACCACCAGAAATTAAACTTTAAATGTGATATATTCAAGGTGTTTTAAAAGTGAATTAGGGTTAGTTTTATTTGAAGGTAATACGTAATCTAACAACTGAAATTTGCCATTCATTATCAAGAAAGTTTGCATATTTATATCAAGATTGGTAACAAGCAATTTGCTACAACTTCAGTACATTAAATCATAATTATAAATAAAAATGTTCAGGAAAAGTTCGTTATTTCTAGCAGAGATCAGTAGCTGCATATTAAATAACTATTTGCTGTCATAATTGCCTGACCTAGGCAAGAAGCTTATCTGATAGAGGTAATTCTTTATTTCAGTTTAGTTCAGTTGCCTTTCTATCTTCTGCACTGTTCATATATGGACAAAACCTTTCTGTAGAAATGGATAAAAATGTGTTCTTGTGTCATTTATTTTCTTTTTCTGAAAATAAAAAGAGTTTTATTGTCACTATGCAAAACTTTGGAGCACTAAATATCTACTACTGGATTTCACTAGAAGTCAGATTTTAGTTAATAGGCAGTAAACCAATTAAATCAAGTACTTAATGCAGATCTAACTACCACCTATTTAATTAAACCATCATGAACAAAGAGTACAATTAATCTTTGAATTCTTGCTAAGGACATCTACAATAACTTTAAATATAAACTATGAACAAGGTAGATCTTCAGAACAACCCAACTACTTAACTGCTATTCAAACTTCATTTGTAATATGATACAAGTGGTTTAAAATAATATTTCTGTATTATGCATTCAAGTATTCAAATAACTTCATGTGCATGATCTAATTGTACCCCTTATAACAATCCTTTGAACTTAATGTGGACAACTGGTGTTAGAGTTGACCACATGCACTGTAAAGTTTGTACAATCACATGTAAAGGATTATATGTGTTTGTGTGAAGGCAAGTGAGTGGAGAAAAAGAAGCTTAACCATTTGTCCCAGGCTACTCTTACTTCTTAACTACTGTTGGTGTTAAAATGCTAAAAAGATGCTCCAAACATTAAGATTCCAGGATAAATCAATGTCAAAATAGGCTAACATTACGTTCTGTTTTAGCAGCCATTCTCAAAGAACTCTATGATCAGCCATAGAGTACTTTCATAGCAGCTGCCAGAAAATCTGCTCACACTTCTCAAGGAGGCTGTGTTAACAACTGCATGTTAATGTCTGGGGGGGGGGGGGTAAGTCATGCACAGAAATGGCAGACCCTCATAACAGGCCTTTAAGGCTAAGGCTGCTTGAAAGGCAGTCAATATAGTCCCTCTACTACAGAAAGAATTTTGAGGTTGAGTGTGTGGCTTGCTTATGGCCACCTAGGGAGAACATAGGAAAAGTGAGATTTAAAGTAAGGATTTCCTGGTTTATAGCTTCCTCCGTTTAGCCAGTATGCTGTCCAGCACATTTATTTCTTAACTTATTCTTCTTCCCTGTACTTAACATATTTTTAAACCAGTAGGATTTTGGCTTGAAGAGAGACACTATTGAAATCCTTAAAATAATTATGATTATTAGACATAATTTTGTCTAGTAACTATATTTTAGTCAAATATATTTTATGAAGTGGTGGTGAGGCCAAAAACATAGCTCTTTTCTTTTTTGGAATAAGAATAACATTCTTCTCTTGTAAAGAAGAAAAGCATTTAGCTTGCAGAGTAAACCAAACATGAATTGAGACTTTCAAATATTTTTGTCATAAGATGCATTATCATACATAAATTAAATCACTCATAAAAAGAAAACCATTCCTTCAAAAGTATTCCATGCTATATTTACTCATCAGATTATTCTAATCTACAGAGGGATAAATGACTAAATCAAGTATTGTCAATTTTGTCAACTGGCTTCCAACCCGGCACTGCGGGCCGAGTTCCCAGAGTGGCGCCAGCGGTCGGCCAGGCCGATCCACAAAGAGAGCAGGCAGGTGGCCGGGTGAGAAGCCAGTGGGCTGCTTCGGAGCCCCAAGCACCGCAGAGCCGGCATGGGTGGAAGGCGGCCTTTTCTGCAGCATCCCCCTCCCCTTTTTGGATCGCCCTGCAAGGGGGGGGGGCTCTGCCTTTGCAGAAATGGGGTAGGCACATGTGCAGCAGCCCCAGGACATCCGCTTGCCCTTCCGCTGCCCCTCTTAGCGTCTGCATTTCCACCAAGGGCCGCCCGCCCACCCACTGGCCAGGCCGGGCTGGACGCCAACCTTGGAAGGCAAGCGGACAGGGGGGGGCGCCGCCGTCAAGCATGGCAAGGCTGTGGGGAAGGGAGTAGGCTGCTACCTCCCTTGTCCGCTGCCCCGACATGCTTTCCTGCCTTCCATGTGGCCTCTTAGCGCTCCCCTGCTGCCCCCCTTGCCTCTTAGCGCCCCCCTGCCGCCCCCCTTGCCTCTTAGCATCCCCCTGTCATCCCACCGCCCCCCAGGGGGCGGTACCACCCACTTTGGAAACCACTGAGCTAGAAGTTAGAATCAACCACACACTGAATTCTCAGCTAATTTTATTACTTAAAAATGTGTCTTTACTTACATAGGATTGTACTTTTAAAGAGAAAACTATTTCCCTCCCTTTTAGCCAAATCATGAGATACTCAGTTTGCTTTGTCTCCTGTCTCAAAAAATGACATTTATTTTAGGCCATGTCTGATGTGTCCTTGAAAAAAGACAAAGTAAATAAATAGTTTTAATGTGGGTGTTCCTTTTGACAATATTATGTTAAGCAACAAGTGATCCAGGAGTATCACAAACAGGGGATCAATATGCTGTGATTAACAAATCCAGGACTCTATCGGCATAAAGATTTTTTTTAAAATCTTTTTGCTGTGAATGTAGTAGCCACTATGAGTCCAACAGATTCAGCAGAATACACATCTAATAAATAAGCCTCAATCAACAATAACGTTAAACACTTTATATTTCTGGCTGTGAATACTGAACCAATGCCTACAAAACAAAACACTAATAGTACAGTAGACAATTTTTTTTTCTTGTTTTGTTCAGCAGGCAAGCAAATGTGTATACATTTATATCTTGTCTGTTAGAACAGATCTATTGGACAAACCCTTTTGCTAGAATGAAGTGCGCTATTAACCTGTTGCCTTTTCGTAGGAAGAAATCATTATTCTGAGACCATAGTAAAAATAAATATTTGTAGTCAGATTTTAAGCAAAGAGTGATATCCTCTGATGATAGGTATGGGCCTGATTTTTATGCAATAAGTTGTGGCATAGTTTGTTTGCTTTAGCTTAAACACATGGGAAAATATCTTTTTTGGCTGATGGGTATACTCAGACTGTTGTGAGTGCCCTCACAAATTAACTTCCGTAAGAGAGTTGAAAGGACAGCCAGGCATGATTCTGCATGGATATGTCCAAGTAGTTTCCTTGGAAACGATGAAGCAGTGGTTCTCTTCTTCAGCAATGTTTTCTCATCTTCCCAGTCTAGCTGAAAATGCTTGAACCTGAAAGTCTCTCACTGAAGTACTAATCAGGACTGACTCTGCTTTTTGCTTTCTGGTTTTTGACATCAGCCAAAGTGGGTTTTCTATTGACAAAATGCCTGTCATGGTGATTTCTGGCCATGGTAAATTTCATCAGAAGGGAAGCTAGTACAATCAGGTGTACAGTACCCTCTCTGGTGATGCTCTACCACTCCAGGTTATCCGATTGTGAATGCTGAATCAATGTCACAAAACAAAATGCCAGTAGACAATAGATCTTTTTTCTTGTTTTGTTCATTGGCATGAAAATAAGTATATTCATTTCTACCTTACTCTATTAGAACAGAACTATTGGAAAAAACCTCTCGGCTAGAGTGAAGTGCACTGATAAACTGATGCCTTTTGGTAGAGACAAGTAATTATTTCATTATTTTTGACTTTTTTACTGGTTAGTGCATCTTCAAACACAGCATTAGATTGTACCTACTGTTTTTTATTTTGCAACAACGCAGAGACTATTCTGAACCACAAGGCATTTTGGAAAGAGGAAGATGGTAGCTCTTTGTTTTAACTTAAAAAAATTCTAAGAGCCCCATAAATTTAAGCAGGTTAAGGATCCACCATCACTGAAAATGAACAAGGCTTGCATGCTGGACAAACAAGGGTGACTTATGTCAGCATAACAAAAATCAACCAAGGGGACCATAACCTCCCCACATACACAATGTGGCATCAGAAAACAGGACTGGGACAGAAAACCAAGCAAATTAATGAACATTCTTGACCAGTAAATAGATGACCAAAAATGAAGGGCTGAGCAAGACACACGGGCTGACCAAAACCACAGGTTTGGGGGAGGGAGAAATCAAATTATGCCAAAACACATGTAAGGACAGACTCTTTTTAATGGCACCAACGGCATCTTCTACCTGTACAGTGACCACATTTTCCCTGCAAAAATAAACGACAAACCTGTAAAAGGGGCATATCTGAAAGAGATTCCCAAGGACACGAAAACATGTTTATTACTTCGTTTGACAAATTCCAAATGCCAAACCAAGAAAATCCTGCCGGGACATAAACCCTAAAGGGCAGCTTTTCTAACCTGGAATCAAGGACACCATGCCTATCATGTACCCCTATCAATGTATCACACTATACATTGAAAGGCATCATTGGAAAGCCTCCCAGGCTGGGGAGACCTACTTTGGCAGCTTAATCTCCACCTTGGGGGGCGGGCACAGAGGCCATCCAGGCCTTTCCCAACCTTGAAACTTCCTGCAACCGCCCCCCCCTTGCTTTGGGGGCTTCCTATAGGATCCCCCCCCCCCATAGTTAATGAAGCATTAATGGTAACAATGTTGCAAAACCCGCACCTGAGCAATTCCAAGTCGCGGGGTGGGTGGGTGTTAAGAGAAGCCCTCCAACCACCCCCCCCGTCGTGCCCTGGGAGAATCTCGGGCATCAGAGCAGACGGAGCGCCACGGGGGAGGCCGGGACGCTCCGGGAAGGGGCGGGGCCAAGGGGCGGGGCCTAGGATCCCCTCTCCCCTCCTCCCTCTTTCCCCTCAGCCTCCATTACCTGCTCTTGGCGAGGCCCTCCTTTCCCCGCGCCCGGCGGGCCGAGAGCGGGAGAGGCGAGGGGTGGGGGTAGGTCGGTCGGTCGGTAAACAAGCGCAAGGCCCAGCTTCTGCCTTCCCGGGCCCCGTCCCGGCTCTTCAGCTCGGCCCCCGCAGGGCCATGGCCGCCGCCGCCCCCGACGCGGCTTCTTCTGCTGAGGGGAGGGGGGGGAGGGTGAGGAAAGGAGGGCCCCCCGCGAAGGAGGAGAACGAGTCCCGCGCGCCGCCACGCAGGCGCTCTCGCGGCCTGGGCGAAGGCAGAGAGAGGGGGGGGCGGGGAAAGGAGAAGGACGGTGGCGGCGCGGGGCCCCTCCTCCTCCCCCCGCCCTCGCCTTTTTCACGCGGAGCCGACGAGCCGAGCACTTTGTTNGCGGGGCCCAGGCGTTCGGGCTCTCCTCCTCCTCCTCCCCCCGCCCTCGCCTTTTTCACGCGGAGCCGACGAGCCGAGCACTTTGTTTGTGTCCCACAATGCAACGCGGGCGGCGGCGGGCTGAACAGAAAAAGGGAGGGAATCGGCGCGACGGGGAAAAAAAAAGGAGGAGGGGGGGAGAGGAGAGGCCGTCAGCGTTCGCCCGAGGGGGCGGAGCTTGTGCCCCTCCAGTCAAGGAGCGGCGCGCGCTCTCTCGGCTGCCCCGTTGAAGCGGGGGCGCGCCTCAGGGCGGAGGGGGGAGGGG
>QLTV01002273.1:1341951-1356923 GCA_003457575.1 Thermophis baileyi
GGGTTGTTTTCGCCCCTCGAGTTTTCAATCCCTGAAATGAAGCAGGTGGTGTGTGTGTGTGTGAGAGAGAGAAAATAAAAAAAGAAATAAAGGAGTTTTTCCTTCCTTTTAAGGGTGTATTAGAATACATTAGGTATAGGGCAGAGCGCATACTGCACATTTATGTATTTGTTTCCTCAAATTTGCCAGGGCCGCCCTCTCCACAGACTGGGTGGCTATTAAAAATCCAAAACATGGTTAAAAACAATTAAGACACAAACAAAACGGGATCACCGCCACCCACCCACCCCCAATACATTAATTCTAGGCCTGGGAGCCCAGGAGGTGTTTCACACAAACACATAACCCACGTAATTTTCTAGTTCGGTTTGGTGTCCAGAGTCTTGGAAGTTGGCTAAGCTAATAAATTAAAATACATAAATATGTACATTTATAAATGGGCATACATATTTTAGGGAACCCCAGGAAGGTTTTCCTCTGTGTGTGTGTGTGTGCGCGCGCGCGCGCGCGCACACGTATAAATAAGATATATTTAATATACATATTTTAGGGAACCTCAGGAAGGTTTTGCTACGCAGACATGCATAGGAAAACCTTCCTGGGGTTCCCTAAAATACCATATGTATATGAAATATCTATTTACACACACAGGTATATGTGTGTGTGCATACCTGTGTGTGTAAATAGATATACACATACATACCTATAGAGTAATAAACAATTATGTACAGGTAGTCCTTGACTTAAGACCACAATTGAGCTCAACATTTTTGTTGTTAAGTGAGATGTTTGTTATGTGAGTTTTGCCCCGTTTTACAACCTTCCGTGCATCAGTTGTTAAGTTAATCACGGCAGTGTGATAAGTTAGTAATCCGGTTGTTAAATGAATCTGGCTTCTCCATTGACTTTGCTTGTCAGAAGGTCGGAAAAGAAGATCACGTGACCCTTGGACACAGCAGCGGTCATAAATATGAACCAGTTGCCAAGCACCCGAATTATGATCACGTGACCACGAAGATGCTGCAATGGTTGTAAATGGGAAAAATGGTCGTAAGTCACTTTTTCAGTGCTGTTGTAACTTTGAACGGTCACTAAATGAACCACTGTACGTCGAGAACTACCTGTACATTCCATAGGCATATTACATAGATAATAAAGCGGTGTTTTATGCTATGATTGTTTCTAGGTGTCTCAAGAAAAGAGAGAGAAAATCATCCAGATTCTATAATCTGTGTTGGATGCTTGATGAATCCAGCCCTGGGGATGCTTTCCGCTTAATGCCTTCCTCCAAATCTGAAATCTGAAACTGAAGCTACCATGAAATTAACACACCCAGATTAGCTGCTAATCCAGCAACAAGACTACATTTTGAATAATAAACAAGAGAAGTGAGTCCTTAACTGGGGACCCACCAGTTATTTTCATCCCCTTTATGAAGTCTTGGGAGACAGCATTTGAGCCATGGGAGACCTCTGAAATACAATGGAAATAATTGCTGTTTTATTTGACCTCATTTAATCCACTGTGTTGCTGGCAGAATGAGGGTGATCAGGTTAACTTGAGTGATGGCCATGAGCAACAAAGAGATGAAACAAAGTCGTTATTTAGTACCATTGATCAGCCTCCAGGATTTTTGCAGTTGTGGGTACTCCACCTCAAATCTGGTTATTAATAGGGTTCATTAATTGATTTAAAGAATACTCTCATAGATTCAGTTTTTATACTAACACATTCAAGGCAATTTTCAACTCAAACAAAATGAGAAAGCCATTTGAGCTGCTTTAAGTTTGAAGGGGAGATTTTCTAAGCCTTTCTATTAGTATTTCTTGTGGCATACAGGTTTTTAAAAAGTAGCAATTTTATTTACAACCATGTATTTATATATTCCATCACATGCTAATAATTCTGAGGTTTATGAATGAATCCCAGCCTTCTATTACTGCTGAATAGGAACATTTCACTTCCCTGTTCAAAGATTTCCATGATTTTGCTGGAAATCATCTATCCTGGTAATTACATTTTTCTCCTATTTGTGAAAAATGTGAAGATATTTGAAAATTGTACCATAGTCACCGTGGAAAGATAATCGGTATATGACTTACCAAACTTTTGGTTTGAGAGGTTTTTTCCCCTTAGTTCCTGGTCTTTTAATGTCATATATTCTGTCTATAATTCCTAATCCCTACAAAATTATTTTGCTAGAATTTGTAACATACTAAGACATTCAAAAGAGGCAGCTACTCTTTCAGTTACTGCCTTTTACCGGTAACTGTCCTGCTTTTGGTTAAATTCTTTCAGAATGCAGCCGTATTATGACAGTAGTCTCAGAATTATTGTACCCCTTCATTCTATACTTGAAAGTAAAGTCTTCTTTGATTAGAATTCATCTGGTGATATCCATGATGTTCTTTTCTTGGCAATGTTGTTAAACTGTCGTTTTACTGTGTTTTAGGATTTTTTCCCCCTTACTTCTTAATCTAGTTTGCCATCCTGGGATTTTGTCATGATCTTTTACGCAAATTTTGCTTTTTAAAATCAGTCACGATCGCCTTTTCCAATATAACTGAAACAAATTTTAGAATGATGATTTTAATTATTTGTCCTAAGCAGTCTTTTCTTCCATCATCATAACATGCAAATCTAAAATTAGGTCCAATGATCATTGCAGTTGCTAATATACTGATACGTCAATTTTGTCTTCTGTCCCAGATGTATTTATTCCAAATATAGCTGAAGTTTGATGGGAGATGGAGACTGTCATCAAAGAAAAGCTTGAACAAATAACTGGAACTTCACAGCAAATATAGTGTATATTCTTTTATATAGAAAGAAAAAGAAATAAATGTTGCTTATATTGTATGTTGCTTTTTAACTGTTCTTTCGTTAAGATGGAGAGCAGATGATTAAAGAGCCAACTCTTCAAAATGTCAGCTCCAAAACTATCTCAGTCAAATGGAGTAAAAGCAATTTATCAATAAGAGTGCAGAATGTTCATATGCAGTTCTAATGATACTTAAGCAAAAATAAGTTCTATTCAACGGAGTAGAAATGCTTTTAATACATGTGTCATTTACAGCATCTCTCCATTTGGTTATGGATAAGATTGTGGAACTTTGTAGCTAAAGAATACATCTTTAGACTACAAGTGAAATAATCAAAAAGCAAATTAGCAATTGATAAAACTAGCACTGATGCAGGGGTGGGTTCTGGCTTACCTTGCTGCGGGTTCTCTTCCTCATGCGCCGCACGGGCGCGTGCGCGCTGCGCGCACATGTACAGTGCTAAAAACCCAGCTTCACATGTGCAGAAGCAAAAAACAGCTTCTGTGCGTGCACAGAAGCAAAAAACAAGATGGTGGCGCCTATGGCGCCACTGAGAGAGCCGGTTCGGGGGCGTGTCCAGCCGGCCATCGCTGCCGGTTCGGCGAGCGGGGGAAAATTCCCGCTAACAGTTCTAAAGAACTGGTGCGAACCGGCAGGAACCCAGCTCTGCACTGATGATGTTACCTAGTTTGGGTAATAAAATGTCTGCAAGAAAACAAGCAAGCTCAGATAGCAGCAAGGACCCCTCAAGTTAGCAATCCCAAAATCTGTAAAAAAATTCCCTATAGCTGCTATGCCCCGCACTTGTTTTCTGGGTAAGAAAGATGTGTATTTGTCAACTTTCTGCTAAATGCTATTTTATAGTGAGAACAAGGGATATTTTGCTTTATAGATGTTGAACTATATTTCAGAGAATTCTTCATGGTTTGCAAGGCTGTCTGAAGTTACTGACTTCCTTCAGAAATATCCAAGGGTGCTAATAAAGAAGAATATTTGTAGCTCAGGGTTGACATGATGGGCCCTTGGTGCTCTCTGAGCTTGCTCGTTCCTTGCAGACATTTCATTTCCCAACTAGGTAACATCAGTGCCAGTAACTAGCACTGATGATGTTACCTAGTTGGGTATTGAAACATCTGCAAAAAAACCAAGCAAGCTCAGAGAACACCAAGGACCCCTCATATTTAAGGGTGGTTAATTTGCTCATCTCTGTTCTGTTATCTTGGAGCTGCAGCAGTAACGGCTCTGCTTTTTGCTGCAATTATTCTAGCTTCCTTTATCCCCATCCCAAAAATTCAAACAGGACAGCAGAACTGCAAGGTGAAGTCTAAATTATGCAATTTTCGCATCTCAAAAGCCTGGATTTTATGTCGAATCTAGCATTTTCTCATTTGAAACCACTTTGTAGATGGATGTATTAATGTCAAAGAAGTTTCAAACACTCCACTAAAAATATTAACAAGTTGGTTTTGTTTGCATGTGGACATGTGTATTAGGCCTGCAGCTGGATTAACTCAGCCCATTGTGACAGCTTGAATGTTTCCAAGTCAGTTTCATTGGCTCATTGATTCAGTACAGTTGAGAAGGATCAGCCAGTTCTGTGAACTATCCCACTCATCTCTGCTACGTTTCTGGACTTCAATTCCTAGTTCTGTATTCTCATCCAGTACTATTTCATTTGCTCAAAGTTTGGCAGTTGCTTAAGGGTGAAGTCAATAAATGAGTATGTGTGGATTCCATAGATCCAGGAGAAAGATACAGTTGTAGCTGCAATGAATGTTCTATGTAATTATTTACATGCCCCATTTCCTCTTAGACAGATGTACTGAATGAACTTTTAGTGGGAGCCAATTTAGAAGAATGGTGTCTGAGAACATGTTGCAGTCAAAATGTGAGGAAGTTTACTGCTTTGTTGTGAAAGCATTCTTGGGTACTGTGCAAAAAACAGGGTAGACTTTACAACTACCACTATAACTAGAATCTAACATAACCTTTCTTACAGTGGTTGACTTCATACAACTATACTGAGTTTTTTCCTGCATGTATCCCTTATAAGAAATGTGCATCTACTCTTATAGTTTCTTTCTGAGTATTCTGTCAGCTAAACCCAAAATTATTGCTGTCCCTTAAGTCTAATAATGTCTTGTTCTAATAGCTTACTCTTTAGACTAAGTTCTTGTCTTCTTTCTCACTGTTGGTTATATTGGTTCTCCGTATTGTTTATTTTTTACCATATACCTGCAGCATTGGGGCCATTTGGGTTGATTGACAGTTCTTGTACCTTTGGTATCTTGAACAGAGCTTGACCTTAACCAAAGCCTACTAGTTTTATCTCTGGACTGGTTAATTTTCTCCATTTCCTTATTTATCAAATTAGCAGTCTATTTTTTTTTTGAAGACAAGTAAATATGTTTATTCAGCCTTATGCCCATTTTTAATTTTGCCCATCTCACTCTAGTCATAACTTATAAAAATATACTTAGTGAAACCGTAATCACCTATCAATCTTTTTTGTATGCAATTCCAGCATTTGCAAGGTATCTCTCTCCCCTCTCCACAGTAGATGATTAAAGAGTCAACATTTCCTGTGGCACTCCTTTCTCAAGAGTTATATATCACCCTATAGTTGCTGAAACTAATAGTTGTGCAACCCTTGCCTATTCATTGCAAGTAAACACTGCAGCTGTGTTACATACGTCTTAGCTAAGCTTGTCATCTTTGCCTCCAAGATCTTTTAATTATGAAAGCCTCTCGATGGAAGCCTTCACTTATTTGCTGTTATAAAACAACAACAGCATAGTATTTTTCCCCACAGCAGCAGAAGGTGGCATTTCGAATTAACATTGCCTGAACTCTTCAAATGAAGATTTCCTAGCAGCTGGTCTGATCAGCTACAACGATTGAGAGCACTAGAGCTCTGGCTATCCGTGCCAGCTGGGTTTTTGATTCCTTGCTTCTTTAGATACAGTGCCATCTTTTTTTTAAATCATTTTATCAAAGACCCATTTTATCAACTGTGGTTACTACGTGGCAGTGAAAGGGGATATTTGAACATTGTGCAGAGTTACAAAAGTATTTCTCTTGATTATTTGTGCACATAAAGGATAAAAGGTTAGTTATTGCAAAGATGTGGAAGGGTATATTTATAAGTATAGTTATACCTGTTGTGAAGGTGGGCAAGACACAGGCTAAACTCTTTTCTGCTTTATGAGTTCAAAATTCAGGACCTCAGCTTGTCTTCTCTTGAATTAAACCTTAGTTCTGCACCAGCAATGGGACAATGATCTCCAGCACCCCTGAAGAGAGTAGATTAATTTTCAAGTGATACAATGCAGACCAACTTACACATTCCATAAAGTTCTGTTCTCCAAACACTTGCTATTCCTTCCTTAGGGTTCTCTCTGGTGCCTTCCTGCCCCTCCTCAAATGCTAATGCCAGTGTGTGACCCAGTGTGTGCTTTGTCTTGAATATTCAGCAACATATTCAGTGGCCTGCTGAGTGTGGGTCAGCACCCATTGTTGTTTGTGTGTGTGTGTGTGTGTGTGTTATTTCAGATTCGGTGTGTCTGAAATACTTGAGGAAGGACATTGGGAAAGACAAGCAGGCTTCTGAGATTGCTTCAAGTCATCCTTGGTCAAGAGAGCTGAGAGAACTACAACCTTTTCCCCCAGCAGGTGCAGCCTGAATCAAATGCCTCTAACCTGTATAATGCTGAGCTGCTCCTGGCCATTAGTGATTGCTCATATATGCAGATGTTTGTGGCATCGTTATATATTAATTCAATTTGAAGAGCTATATCAGTGTTGCCTTCGGCCATGTGACTGCATCAGGCAGTTTTCAGCTTTGTACTTCACTCGATTTAATGAGAATCTGTGCCGATGGTTTCTTATCTTTCTCTCTCTCTCTTTCTCTGAGCCTTTATCAGAAGTTGTTGCTCTCAAAGGGATTGCGAGAACATTTGTTGGCAACCACTTCGCAACCACTGCCTGGAGGCCACCATGGCTTATCAGAATGTTTTTATATCACTTTTCACAGCTTGTAGCACTTCACAATGGCTTCCTGAAAGTACTCCGGGCTTCAATTTGCAAAGGAAAAATTTTGTAGCACATCTCCCAGAAATATCCTCTTGAATTTAAAAAAAAAAAAAAGTGTTGGGAGAGAGTATTCGGTCAACAATTCCTGTCAAAGCAACTCACCCGCCCCGGCCTGAGGAATTCTTAGCTGCAAAATCTCACGCTTCCTGTCTGCATGGTGGGCGCCCATTTCTATCTCTTGGCTCCACAGTAACTGTCGTGGTGTGTCTGCCTTTTGATATCGTAGTCTGAAAGAGATGACTAATTTTTTCACGCTGACTGCTGAGAAGTTACATCAGTGATGGATTGGATCTGTGCATCCTCCTCACTCTCTTCCCCACCCACATGGTTTCCGTTCATGGCAAGGTTTTGCCCTTCCTGATATCAAGGTTTCTAAGCCTGGGATGTATTTTTGATTTTGGGTGTGTGGAGCTTTCATTTCTTCAAAGTGGGTTTCCGGAGGACAATAGCAGGAATCATCCCTTTTGTCTAAGTATTTCCCCCCCCTCTCCCTATTTACTTTTTGCTGGCCCTTCCAATCTTCCAAACTGTAGAGTCTCATTTTTCCTTAGAAGTCCAGCTTAAAACAACTCTTTCCACATCCACATTTCTGCCCATATAGACGACTTGTGTGAATATCTGCAGAAGGTTGAAACAGAAGAATTTGAGGTGGTAAGGACTATACCACTTCATGTTATGAATATGACACATCACTTTTGATCCTTCTCTATTGAACACCCTTACCTAGACAATACCTTAGGGCTTAGGCAATATCTCTTCACGAATATTTCAGAAATAAAATGTATAGACCATCTAACCTTTTGCCAGCTATGCCAGTTCTCATTTTATAAGAGGCTCTTAAATATAGGAGGCATGAAAAGTGTGAATCTCCAGTTAGAGTTTGAAACAGCTGGACTTATTTTACTTGTGTTCTTAACAATTTCATTTGGTGTACATGTAGTCATGGCCCGTGGTGGCAGATGTGAAGTGCTAGAATGCCACAGTTTCACTGGAACAGAGAAGTTAATATTATGCCTTGACATCTGTTCTGTTTCCTCCAACTTCTCCATTCTGTTGTGCATGGTTATTATAAATACCAACTCTTTAGGAAGGGACAAAATCACCTGTACATTTTTATGTATATCTAGGCATCCTTTTCATTTATATGGTCTCTTTTATTTTAAAGTTGTACTTTATATGTTTCTTGGGACTCAGATCTTCTTCCCTTATTTTCCTCTGCATGCACAATGATGGTGTGTTCAACAAATGAAGAAAATTATGATTTGCTTATTTTACACGACATCTAATAAAACGACTGCACTGCAGAGTAGCTCAAAAACACCAACATAAATGTCTTACAGAGGGTCCTTGTTCCTCTGCAAGATAGATTTACACATGACTTTTGGAAAATGTTTCCACATGTATCTTCATTGCTGGGAAAGCAGTATACTGGCTGCTGTCCCTGCTGTAAGCCTGGAATTCATGACTTCTTTCTGGCACAATTGCTAATGTCATCATATCAGAATGCAGCACTCCTGCTCTGATAATGCTTCTTAATTATCTTTCAAACTTTGGCATTCATTCTGCAATCCAACAGTCTTAAAAAAAAATCTGCTCATGTGAGTGATGAAACTCCAGTCTTAAGTTGGAGCTTCAGCATCTTGTTCAACTGTGAATCATCCTTGGCCAAGAAAATAATTACTACATGTGTGGATTCAGCTTTTTTTAATGCCCTCTCTACTATAATGAACCGCCTGCCTTATCAGGACTACTATGCAAAGACTGCATCTTTTTATGATCGCCATTGAAATATAACTCTTCATTATTCTGCAATTTAAGCTTAAGAGGCTCTGTCATCATTCTTGGACCAGAATTTTGTACCTGCTTGATTTATTATTTCTATCGTCATGAATACAGAAATGAATTGTTCATAGGCAATATGCCATTATAGATCTATGTTCTGTCACACTGTAATGTTGCAGATTTATTTTCAAGATGTGAGTAAATCCCTTGTAGAAGTGAGGGGAAAAGAAACTTGATGCATATGGAGAGTCTAGCCATTTGCAGTGTTTATAATGGAATATGTGCGCATGAATTGTGCTATAGTTTTTTTTATAATTATTTTACATATTACAATACCTCCTCAGGAAGCGGTTCTAGGACGAGGATGTTTCTGCTCCTCACCATGCTATTTTCATTGTTATGCTCAGAACAGTAGAGTAAGACAGGTTAAATTAAGTAACTGCCCCAACTGCTTTGTAGCTCTATGGAAATAGGAACCTAGACTTTACAATCAACCACTTCATTATTAGCAGAAATTAGATTGAACGGTTAATCTGATGTCCTTTTTTGTTTTAGGTTGTACATTCCAAATCCTTTGTTAGAATACTCAGCTGAGGATGATGGAAGATAAAGTCCAAAAATGACCAAGCATAGAATCAAAATCACGTGAAGTATTAGTACCGCTTTATAAAGTCTTAGTAAGACCACACCTGGAGTATTGCATCCAGTTTTGGTCACCACATTACAAAAAAAGACAAAAGTGCAAAGAAGAGCTACTAAGATGATTAAAGATCTGGACACTAAAACATATTGAAGAACTGTTGCAGGTTTGGGTTTGGCTAGTCTAGAGAAAGGAAGGACTAGGGGGGACATGATAGCAGTCTTCCAGTATTTGAGGGGCTGCCACAAAGAGGAGGGGGTCAAATTATTCTCCAAAGTATCAGAGGGCAGAACACAAGAAGCAATGGATGGAAACTAGTCAAGGAGAGAAGCAACCTGGAATTGAGGAGAAACTTCCTAACAGTGAGGACAATTAACCAGTGGAACAGCTTGCCTTCAGAAGTTGTGGGTGCTTCGTCACTGGAGGTTTTTAAGAAGAAACTGGACAGTCACTTATCTGAAATGGTGTAAGATCTCCTGCTTGAGTAGGGGGCTGGACTAGAAGACCTCCAAGGTCCCTTTCAGCTCTATTCTGATTGATTGAAGTCAGCTCAGCACATCAACCTCCTCTACTCAGATGGCCTTATTCTGGTTTGGAATAGTGTCTGCTCAGATTTTTTTTTTAAAATTGTTGCAATTCCTTGGCTATTTAATAGTTCTCTGAAGAAGACACACTGCCAATTTGCAAGAGCAAATGTGATTTTTTTTTAATTGTGCGTATATGACTTAGATGTTTACCATTTTCACATTGAATGCTAGATACTTCAGTGTATTATCTAGCATTCAATGTACTTTGGTTCAGGATCTATATATAAACAGAAGAATACATCAGCAATTATGTCATATCTTGAAAATAAACTTAATTTGCTTCAAAGGCCATTAATAGAAAGAGATGTATTACATAAACTGAAATGTTCATATTGATAAAATAAGGCATAGTTCCTGGAATCTGAAAATAAATGTTATCCTTTTAAATTCTGTCTCTTGGTAGGGCTTGCTATGGTCAGCTGTAATCCAGAAAGGAAGGAAATGAACTTTTCCCACTTCTAATTGGAGTGTGGCACAAATGTTGATATGGAGCAAGACTGAGCAATGTTCTCCCATCCCAGGGTTGCAAGTGGCTCTTGAATGTTTCTTTGAAGATCTTGAAATCCTTTCAATAGCTTGTTTTTCTAAAATTTGAAGTGCATTTTTCTGTTTTGTTTTTTTTTGAGAGAGAATACCTAAACGTTGCTACATAAGCCCTGAAATAGTCTTACGCTAACATTTTTTTTTTAAAAAAAGGAAAAATCGAGAAAAATTTCAGCCCTAACAAAGACATAGAATATGTCAATCTCAGTCATATGTACATTTTGTTACTGCCTTCCCAAATAAAGGCTCAAGGAACCAAGTTTGATAGCTTGATTGTCCTACTTGAGATGAGAAGTTGATTACAACTTGATGTACCAGCTGCCACCCTACCACACACGGATTATTTATTTATTTATTTATTTATTTATTTATTTATTTATTTATTAGTTTGTCAAACGTACAAGATAGCAGGTATGAATATGAACATGGACATGAACGAAGGAAATGAATACAAATAAATGGGGACAGTAGGACAGGGGCGGTAGGCACGCTGGTGCGCTTATGCACGCCCCCTTTACGGACCTCTTAGGAATGGGGTGAGGTCCACGGTAGACAGTTTGAGGTTGAAGCTGTGAGGGTTTGAGGATGTAACAACGGAGTCAGGTAGGACATTCCAGGCGTTGACCACTCTGTTGCTGAAGTCGTATTTTCTGCAATCGAGTTTGGAGCGGTTTACCTTGAGTTTGTATCGATTGTTTGCCCTAGTTCTACCTTAATCAAAATCTAGTTCTACCTTAATCAAAAAAGGTGCATATGTAAGTTTATTTTTTCTATCGCTACAAATATTTGGAACCCATTTCAACTGGGGAAAAAAAAAGACAAGGGAAACAAAACAAAGGTTTTAATTGAGGAAGTATTTTATTTACAGCTAAAGGCTAGTATTACAATCCAGCTATCTGTTTCTAAAGATTAAAGGAAAGGACAGAAAGAGGAAGTAAGGTGGATTTTTGTTATTTATAAAAGAAAATCAAATACAATTAGAAACCAAATTTTTGTCGTCTTGACTCGAACGAGGTTTTTAGTTTTGCGTGTCAAATTGTGCTGATAACATTAGTTATACAACTACACCATTAGGAGAAGGGAGTGAGACTTCTCATCTTCCTTTCCCCTCAAGCAAAATGCAGTTGGGAAAGTTTGAGAGACAGCAAGCCTTTTGTAATAACCATCCCTTCACTCTCACTTACCCAAACAGTTACTGTACACAAATAAATATCTTTCAAATGAGGCTCAGTACAGTGCTACAATCCTTCACTGAAGGGAAACTATATACACCTCAATCTTAACATGTAACTTATTTTACATACATTACCATAAATGCTACATATCTTTTTGAAAAGAATAGCTAAGTCAGACAAGTATTTTAAAATGCAGCTAAGGTAAGTATGATACAGACCCAGGCAGGAAGGATGATGGCAGTCAGTACAGAATTTGAATTGTGGAAAGATACTACATGGTTTTAGAATGGGCCATCCAATCTTGCACTGCAAAATTATGGAGACTAAGAGTGAAGAGTTTTCTGTATCTTTCATGGTTCACTGGGGTTTTTCAGTCTAGATGTGATTGCTTTATTGAAGGCAGGGCGTGTGAAAAACCTAACAATTTGATACAGTCATCACATCCAAGCTTAAAGTCCCAGATGTTTCATCTAAGGAGATTCTGATTTTACTTCAGATTAGATATTCATATTTTTTTTCTTCCTCTGGGAGTTTTGAGACCCAATGTTATGAGGACTAGATTGTGTTAAAGGATTCCCAGCACTCTTTCCAAATTCTAAAACTCAGCACATCCTCTATTGATTTGCTCCTGGTTGGAAGTATAGATCCATCTTTTGCCATCTTCCCATTAAGAAATTTATGGATTTGGATCAACAAGACTTACAAAGCAATGTTTGCCTTTATTTGGAGACCGATACCAAAATACATGTTGAACTGGTGTATACATTATTCTAAACCAGGGTTTATTAAATCATGATTTGTGCAATAAGACACAGGTGGCTTTCTCACAACACACTGATTCAAAAGCAAATCACTTTACATATTTCACAGTATTTGTGTGCCACCCCAATCATGAACCCCATGATGAGTGAATCCAATCTTTGTGTGATATAATTCCTTACTTGTGTTCTTAAAATGGGATTGATTCATGCAGGCATGTACTTCTTGATTTTTTAAACTGGGAATTTAACTGAAATGCTCTATTTGCTATCCTTTAGGTCAGTGGTTCTCAACCTTCCTAATGCCGCAACCCCCACCCCGCCGCCATGACGCCTGCCCCGCCCCTTCCCCGCGCGCGATGAGGTGACAAAGGAGGCGTGGCACCAGGGGTGAAATGCTCCCGGTTCAGGCATACCTGCGGGTCGCCAGACAGCCGTAGCGATGGAAGCGGGAGACTTCGCCTACCCGCCCGGACGCCACCATTTGGGTTCTTTTACCCTCTGCGCATGCGCAAAGTGTTCTGCGCATGCGCAGAGGTTAAAAGAACCCAAATGGCGGCATCCAGGTGGGTGGGCGAAGTCTCCCGCTTCCGTCGCTACCGGCTGTTCGGCAACCCGCAGGCACGCCCGAACCGGGAGCATTTCACCCCTGCACGGTGGCACCAAGATGGCGGGCTAGTGCGCACTTAGGCGACCCCTGTGAAAGGGTTGTTCGACCCCCAAAGGGGTCGCGACCCACAGGTTGAGAACCGCTGCTTTAGGTGAATGATAAATATGTGTAGAATCACCATTTGGGAGACTACATGCAGTGTTACCCAGAATCCAATATTATTTAGGCTTGCTAAAGATCTTTCTAATATTCCAGGATGATTTTTGGAATATAGAAATTGGTATTTTGGTTATCAAGGCTTTAGTCATGAAAAGACTGGGTTCTGTGAAGTGCCGTTATTAGTGATAAGTTCTCTTTTATCTGCTCTTTGACAAATGTAAATAAGCAAATTCAAAAAATCCACTGCAGAGAGATTGCAAATTGCTACGGTTGTTTTCTTTCCATTGTGTTACACAACCACAAGAGGACAGTGTTGGGTACAGTACGTTCTGAACAACTTGCTTTGGGATGGTGACCTGAGAATGAACACAACATATAGTCCTTTGTAGTATATGACAATTCCTTAGGGGTGCACCAGAGATTTCTAGATGTAGGGAAAAAAAGAATATAGGGAGTTTGTGACATCATTTATAACCCACTGTCATTTCTTCAATGTTGGAGCCCAAGAGAAATAAATACTTAGGAACTCAAAAGAGCTATTCCTCTAGTCTTGAGTGTGTGATCCAATAATGAGTGAGCGTATGAATATGGATACAAGGCAAGAGACTTTTCTTTCTATTAAAGCTAATAAAAACCTGCGGCATGGTGGATCCCAATTGGTAAGCCACAGTGACCCATGTCTTCTGCAGGAAGGTCACAGTGGCTTACTAATTGGGATGCACCATACCATGCTTTTATTTTACAGATTTGTATACATTTTTCTTTTAACCGAATCGTTAAAACAGTTCTGTAGGCAGAAGAATGAACTACATCGTGTTTGAAAAGCAGCAGCTCACTGACTAGTATATACTGTATTTTCATGTAAAAGGGAAAACCTAACAACAGATCACATTAGCAGCACTGAAACGTGAGAAGTTGTTCACTTCTACACCTAATGTAGCATAGGTTCATGACAATAAGCCATTTTTCTGAGACAGACTTCAGGAACTGCCTGGACAAAGTGTCAGACATATTCCAAGAGATGGTAGTTACGAACAGAGGGAAGAAAGATAATCACAGCAACCTTATATATTTGCAAGACCACCACATATGATAAAATGAACCTAATGGACTGGACAGATTTATAAGTGACTGGAAACCGTTTTCTACATGCTAAATATAATTACAGATGGTTAACAGAGGGATTTGAAGATTAGTGTAATGTTTAGCTTAACCTGTTGACTGCTTTTTCTTCTTTCTACATATATATATGGAAAAAAAAGAAAAGAAAAAGTAGTAAATTTTCCTCCCTCTCTCTCACTCTGTGTGTGTGTGTGTGTGTGTGTGTGTGTATACCGGTATATATATATATATATGTTTGTTTTTTGAGGTTTTATATATATATATATATGTTATATTTTTACATAAATAAAGGGAGACTAGTATAGATCTATTTCAAGCTATTTAGCTCTCATCAGCTAGCCACACCCTTATGGGATTAAAACCCGGGCCCCTTGCCTAGCAAGGCAAGTGATTAAACCTTAAAGTGATTAAAGGAAGCAGTATGCTTTCTCCCATATTTGGGTATACCAGGTGATTTAACAGAGAAAAAAAAACATATATATATATATACCGCTTCACAGTGCTTTACAGCCCTCTCTAAGCGGTTTACAGAGTCAGCAAATTGCCCCCAACAATCTGGGTCCTCATTTTACCCACCTCGGAAGGATGGAAGGCTGAGTCAACCTTGAGCCGGTGAGATTTAAACCGCTGAACTGCAGCTAGCAGTCAGCTGAAGTAGCCTGCAGTGCTGCACTCTAACCAC
>QLTV01002273.1:1358852-1379443 GCA_003457575.1 Thermophis baileyi
TTTCACACAATAAGCAATATCACAAGGGTCAATTATTGGCACCGTTTACCTAAGAAGGTGAGAACGAGCAAAGAAATTGTAACCTTCCTGACAGACTGTTGTGTGTATTTGCAAAAAAAAAAAAGAAGAAGAAGAAGAAGAAGGAAGAAAGAAAGAAAAAGAAAAAGATGCATGGTATTAATGTTTTGTTTCAAAAATACAGTACAGTCAGATACAAACAGCTGCTGGATGGAAACCGAAGGAACCTCAGCAAAGCAGAGAAAGAAAGATCTTTCTTGAATAAACCGTTCCCTGGCTCCAACTGTATCTCAAAGCAGAGAATCTTAGTATTCTTGAAGATCTATTCTGAGATACATCTCACTATCAGGGAGCATCAGACCCCAGTGCAAACCAAAAACAGCTTGCTTAAAAAGGCAGAAGTTCACTGGTTTGGTGTCTGCTTTAAGGCCAGGCTGTCTGGATCAGAAATATGCCTTGGCAGTTCTGCGTGATTTTGGCAGGACTCCGAGTTGGGAAGGAAGAAGTTCAGCCCAGGAAGAAGATCAGCCTGCTCTATAGCAGATAGCAAAGGGAAGACAATGACAGGATAGTGATGTCACTGGAGATGAATGAGGATTTACAGGGCCTGAATTAAAGGCAGACAGAGTCCCTCCTTAGGCTGAGTTGGGAGTTCAAATGCAGACAGAAGTTCAGCAGAACCTTAAGAGTGATTCCATCCTATCTACTTCTACACATAGTTAGGACAATCAAAATCTGCATGTCTTTTCCCCATTCTATTACTACTGTATATACAGGTAGTCCTCGACTTACAACAGTTCATTTAGTGACCGTTCAAAGCTACAACGGCATGGAAAAAAAGTGACATGAGCATTTTTCAGACTTATGACCGATGTAGCATCCTCATGGTCACTGATTTACATTCGGATGTCTGACCACTGACTCACATTTATGACGGTTGCTGTGTCCCTGGGTCACGTGATCCCCTTTTGCAACCTTCTGACAAGCAAAGTCCATGGGGAAGCCAGATTCACTTAACAACCGGGTTACTAATTTTAACAACTGCAGTGATTCACTTAACAGATGTGGCAAGAAAAGTCGTAAAATGGGGCAAAACAAATTTCTCACTTAGCAAAATAATGGTGGGGGTCAATTGTGGTCATCATACGTTGAGGACTACCAACAATCTTATCTACCTGTAGTGGTCTTAAAGAAGAAAATGTTGGCCATTTGCATGCAGCAAGAAATGGAAGAACTTGCTGCAAGCATCTTTGTATCTTTGCATTTCACCAGGTAGAACTGAAATGTGTCCATAAGAGACAAATGCAAATTAAAGGCTAGAGCTAGTCATATTACCACTTTGTAGTTATGGAACAAGGCCAGAGGTGGGTTCCTCCCGGTTTGGACCGGTTCGCCCGAACCGGTAGCGACCCGCTGGTGATGTCACAGTGACATCATGGATCCGGTTTGGTCGGTGCCGGTCCGTGGGCACTGCCATATTTTTTGGGGGGGGGGAATTATTTTTTTTTGAAAAAAATTTTTTTTTTTGGATTTTTTAAAATTTTTTTTTCTTCTGTGCATGCGCAGAAGCCGAGTTTCTGGTACTGCGCATGCGTCGCCATCTTGTTTTTGGCTTTTTGGGGGGGGGAATTTTTATTTTATTTTTTGAAACTGCGCATGCGCGTGCGCACCCACGAGGTGCCGCCACGCAGCGCGGGAGGAAGCAAACCGGCAGCAAGGTAAATTAGAACCCACCCCTGAACAAGGCCCACTGTAAACCCATGTTCTCTGACCGGAATGATGTTGTGTCCCAGAACTGAGACTTGCTACCTTTCAACATCAAAATATCTGGCTTCCCTTTAACTATTCCTTACGACATCTGCATAATTTAAGAGTGGAAAGAACTATGTTGTTGCTGCTATTTTTGAACCGCACTTCTGAAAAGGCAGAATTCCTAGTTTGTCCGGAGAAAATGGAGCTGTTTCCTAAATAAGTCACATAGAAGCTCATGCAGGGAACAAAATCTCGTTCGATATTTTCAAAATCGTTAGAGATTTTTCAAAATCATTAGAGATTTTGTAGCCAATCAGAATGAGAATTATTATACACAGATTGGCTGCGTAGCCAATCAGAATGAGAACTAAAGAATTAAAGTTGAAGTTAAAGTTGAGAATTAGGGAATTAAAGTTGAGGATGCAGCAAATGAAGAGACATAGTGAACTTTGCAAGGACAAAAAGGAAATGCATTTTTCAGGACTTTTAGAATTCATCATGGCAAATGCTAAAGGCGAATTGAGGAGAATAAGCTCGCCATCATCTTTCAAGAGTATATAGACCAGATGTTTTAGTATGAGGTTGTTAACATCATTTTGAGCACAATGTCTAAAACAGAAAAAAGAAAAGCAGCTAGAACTTTGCTCATTGTAAAATAGTGGTAATAGAACTCATTGTAAAATAGTGGTAATGTGTTAATTAAGCACCAATGTCCTGTTTCACGTACTGTATGTGGGTCTTGATTTGCTTTAGTCTGAAAATTAGACTGAAGACAAAAATCCCGAGACGTTAGAGATGTAAATGTCAATACTGACACATCCAGTTGAGTTGCAACTGGGACATCTATTTACAAATAATAAGGAATCTGATAAAAAGGTTATATGCCTTTTTTTCTAAATGGCCCTTTTGATAAGTGCATAAGCTGAACAAACACATGATGTTTGTTGAAGAGTTTCTCTGGATGAGAAAATGCTAAATCATGATTAACCTAAGCCAAGAGTCAAGTGACTACTGAAATGTTTTTCTTTGTATTATGCAGTGGATCCAGAGGTGGGTTCCTGCCGGTTTGGACTGGCTCTATAGAACCGGTAGCGGGAATTTCCCCCCGCTTGCCAAACTGGCAGCGATGGCCGGCTGGACACGCCCTCGAACCGGTTCTCTCGGCGGTGCCATAGGCGGTGCCATCTTGTTTTTTGCTTCTGCGCACGCACAGAAGCTGTTTTTTGCTTCTGCGCATGCGCAGAAGCTTGGTTTTTAGCACTGCGCATGCACGTGAGGAAGCGAACCAGCAGCAAAGTAAGTCAGAACCCACCCCTGAGTGGATCATATAGTGTGTCCTAGTAATTTGGATAAATGTGCCTTGGCTAACATTCACAGCATTTGTTTGATGGCCTCATGTCTTGATCTGCAAATTGCAACTTCAAAGATGAATTTTTACCTGCGAGTGTCAAGGGACATTTCTTAATGGCGTTACCAAATAAATCTTAGGAAAGTACAATAAAAATCCTTCTTTAGTGCATTTAGCGATTCTAAGGTTGTGCCCTCCCCCAAAAAAATTGAGGGAAGGAGAAATATTAATCATGCACTCACCCCTAATATTAGAATGGATCTGGAAGAATATTCTACCCATATCTTTTTCCTCCAGTGCTGGCATTCATATTGCTACCTAACCTTCCAAAATATTGAATGATATATAACCACAAAGGGAAGCATGGATTACATCTGTTATTTTGAATCCCCAATGCTAAGATGAGGAGCGAATGGTAATATGGACATGCTGCTGTAGAGTAACAGCTGATCTAACAGGAAGACATATAAAAAAGATTGATAACTATTGATAAAGATTTCATGGTCAATTGCAGAGGAAGCCAGCCGACGACCCATTGCAGTTCTCAAACTCTTATGACAGTGATGGTGAACCTTTTTTTGCTCGGGTGCCAAAAGGGCGTGCGCGTGTGCAATAGCGCACATGCCCATACCCATAATGCAATGCCCCCTGCGCATGCATGCACAACCCCTGCGCTGCCCCCCCGCGCATGCACGCAGGACTCACTGAAGCCTCTGGAGCCTGTGGATGGCGAAAAACGGATTCCAGCTGATTTTCGGCCTTCCGGAGGGTGGGGGGGAGAGGTCGTTTTCGCCTTCTCCAGGCTTCAGCAAAGCCTCCGGAGCCTGTGGATGGCGAAAAACAGACTCAACGGCCCAACCGGAAGCCTCCTGAAGCCTGGGGAGGCTGAAAAATGGCCCAACGGCCCAACCGGAAGTTCGTTTCCGAACTTCCGGTTGGGCCGTTGGGTCCGTTTTTCACCATCCACAGGCTCTGGAGGCTTTCCTGAAGCCTGGGGAAGGCAAAAACGACCTCTCCCCGCCCTCCGGAAGGCCGAAAATCAGCTGGCCAGCGCGCACATGCGCGCTGGAGCTGACATAGGGCAACGCCTCGCGTGCCCTCAGATATGGCTCCACGTGCCACCTGTGGCACGTGTGCCATAGGTTTGCCATCACTGTCTTATGATAATGCAGATAGTCCTCAACTTACAACGGTTCATTTAGTGACAATTCAAAGTTACAACGGCACTGAAAAAAGTGACTTACAACCATTGCAGCATCCCCATGGTCACGCGATTAAAATTCAGACACTTGGTTAACTGACTCGTATTTATGACGATTGTAGTATCCCTGGGTCACGTGATCACCTTTTCTGACTTTCTGACAAGCAAAGTCAGTGGGGAGGCTGGATTCACTTAACAACGGTGGCAAGAAAGGTTGTAAAATGGAACAAAACTCACTTAACAAATGTCTCGCGCAGCGACAGGAATTTTGGGCTCAATCATGGCCGTAAGTCGAGGACTATCTGTATTTGAAGAAACATTGCATAAACCTGCTTATCATCCCAATCAAACTCCCTGGGACCGATTTGTCCAAACTATGAACCCCGATGTTCATTTGCATCAACTAAACCAAGGACTGATTTACCGGTTGCCAATATCAAAGACAGAATTTTGTACGCCTGCCCGCCCCAAAGACTGTAGCTGTTTTGCTAACTGAAGGATGCACACAACTGCACTCATGGGGATTAACTCTGCATCGCAAGAACAACAGCATCTTAAATAACTGTGAGAGGGATCTTGGAGTCCTAGTGGACAACCATTTAAATATGAGCCAGCAGTGTGCAGCAGCTGCCAAAAAAGCCAACACAGTTCTAGGCTGTATTAACAGAGGGATAGAATCAAGATCACGTGAATTGTTAATACCACTTTATAAGGCCTTGGTAAGGCCACACTTGGAATACTGCATCCAGTTTTGGTCGCCACAATGTAAAAAGGATGTTGAGACTCTAGAAAGAGTGCAGAGAAGAGCAACAAAGATGATTAGGGGACTGGAGGCTAAAACTTTGTCATCACGGGCTCTAGTCTGATGAAAAGAAGGACTAGGGTTGACATGATAGCAGTATTTCAATAGCTAAGGGGCTTCCACAAAGAAAAGACAACCTGTTCTCCAAATCACCTGAAAGCAGGACTGGAAGCAATGGGTGGAAACTAATCAATGAGTGAAGCAACTTAGAACTAAGGAGAAATTTTCTGACAGTTAGAACAATTAATCAGTGGAACAGCTTGCCTCCAGAAGTTGTGAATGCTCCAACACTGGAAGTTTTTAAGAAGATGTTGGATAACCATTTGTCTGAAGTGGTGTAGGGTTTCCTGCCTAAGCAGGGGGTTGGACTAGAAGACCTCCAAGGTCCCTTCCAACTCTGTTATTCTATTCTAATAACATCTCTAAAATCCAACCCACAAAGACGCTGGGTGAAAGTGTAGGTGAGTTTCGGCTCACCTGCCGGGACGACTTAGGACACGAACTTCCCTTAGTTATCAAGTATCGACCTGCAGACATTTTTTTTTCTCCAAAACGTCAAATGATTTATCAAAAATCCTATTCCCCCCCCCCACTGAGGTAGATGTCAATTTGGAGGAAAACAAAGCACAAAAGAGAAAGAGAGAGAGACACAGAGAGAGGGGTTAGTGGTGGTAACCCATGCCTTCTAATCTTTCAAACAGGGATATGAAATAAGACCTCTTCAAGTCAGTTAGTGCCCGTTGGCCTTAAAACTACTCCCTTGCTTGGGCACGCCAAGCCTAGTTGGAGTTAGGTTAGTAGTTAGACTGAGTTACAGAGGCTTCTTAGATCGCATGCCAGCCTTCAGTTCCCTTCCGCACTCCTGGAGGACGCAGACAGTAGTGGCTGCTGGGGGCTGCGACGAATTGCATTTCTCGAAGGCAACAGGCTTGCCTAGGTAGTCAATGCACAAGGCGCTTCGTGTCCGCATGCCTTCTCCACATGTTTGGGAACAGGGGGACCATGGTCCCATCTGCCAGATTGGGCAAGGAAGACCACTGCACGGTTTGATGTCCTCAGGCTTGAGGGCCTTGTCACAGGTGGATGAAGGCTGCCCTTCCACATCCAGACATTCTACTGTTCGTCTTTGCCAACCCGAGCTGCAGGATTTGGAGCACTCTGACCAGTCTCCCAGAACCCACTGTGAGGTCAGCAAGGGCTTGATCATGTTAGCCAGGCTTTTCTCCTTGATCTTCTGCTTGCTGAATTGGAGGTCCTTGGGGATAAAAAAGGTATATTTCACCTTGGGCGGAGGGAATGCCTTGGGAAGGAACATCTCGCTGGAAACGGTCAAGACCTGAACCACAATGGATTCGGGGAGCTGCTGGTAACTCTGGAGGCGTTCCAGAGTGGTCAGGGAGCCGCTGTACCTCAGGACAGTCCCTTTGACAAAAATGTCTTGTTCCATAGCTGAGACGGTGAAGTTTCCATTCAGTAGGTATTTGCCATCCAGGGTCCGCAGAGCTAAATAATTTCCATCATGCCTTACTCCTCGTCGGCTGTGTTGCTTGATGTCAATGTTGGTCGCTCCTGCTGGAATGGTGACAATGTCGTTGTAGCCAAACCTACAGAGATGCGAGAAAATGGGTGTTATCTTCAGCTAAACAACAGCGTGAACAAAAGTCTGCTGAAGAACAACATGTATTGCTCCATAACCAGAAGCATTAGAACCGCCTTCTACCACATAGCTCCCAGCGACCAGTAAGATCCCACAGGGTTGGGCTCCTCCAGGTCCCGTCAGCTAAACAGTGCCGGCTGGCGGGCCCGCGGGGGAGGGCCTTCTCTGTGGCTGCCCCGGCCCTCTGGAACCAGTTACCTCCTGAGATCCGGACTACCCCCACCCTGTTGGCCTTCCAGAAAGCGGTGAAGACCTGGCTGTTCTGGCAGGCTTGGGGCCGTTGATCTTGCTTCTGCAATCTGGCGAGATCCGGCCATGAAAAGTTGTGTATGGGTTTTAATTGTTTTAAATGCTTTTTATTATGTATCATTTTTAATAAGCTTTCTATATTTTAATAAGTTTTTTATATTTGCTGTAAGCCGCCCAGAGTCCCTTGGGAGTTGGGCGGCATAGAAATGCAAATAAAAGTAAAAAAAGTAAAAGTAAAGTAAAGCATCCTGCTCCTGTATTTTCTCTTGGCTATTGCAAGAGGCTAAAATGCTTTAAATTATAACTGACCTTGAGCTCTCCAAAGACTCTAATCGTGTGCAGGAATTAAGGAACAGTAACAAAAATTTCCTATGCTTGCACTACACCATTAAATACCAGGGGTAATTCTCAATGGGGTAAAATGAAACCATTCTCATTCATCATATTCTGCTGTGTTATTCAAGTGCTTTTTTTTTTTTGCATTGAGGGTGACCCTTTGCCTTTGAAAGGGGCTACTAGCCCCCAAAATATTCAGGACATACAAATGATGGGGCCAAAATAAAATGCAAAATGGACGTCAATTACATATAAAATACAGTTAATTAAACATGGATACTCTGATTTTTTTTCCTTTTCTTCTTTTTACGACCCTGTAATCCCTTTTATTGGGACGGAGTCAGGGCGACTGAATGGAGCTGAGCATTTACTGGCCGGATGCCCTTCCTGATGCCTATGTGGAGTTTGCAGCAGATATTTTCTCCTTGCGCCCTGATAGAGAAACATCTGCCACTGCCTAGGATTGAACTCTCAACTTCCCGAGTGTGAGGCGAGTGTCTGCACCTCTAGGCCACCGCACCACTCTAAAGATGGAGTATTAATCCATCTTTAGAGTATTCGCCACCTTTTTCATATTAGCATTGAAAGTGCAAAAACGATTTGGAGAAGGTCAGATTCTGCTGTAGGAAGGATTTCTGGATTCTAATCCCAACGGTCACTGGAATATTTTTTTCTGGATTTGTGTGTGTGTGTGTGTGTGTGTGTGTGTGTGTGTGTTCATCAGAACTCTATACTCAGCTCTAACTGGGCACTGTGTATTCTTCACCAAGCTTTGCAAAACATTTGTGGGGTTCTCTTACTTGGATTTGTTGAGTGAGCCGGATATTTTTCTACAAGTTGAGCAGTCCCCACCACAAACTCCACATTTGTCTAATTTCTTGGAAGACCCAATAATATGATCACAACCAGCCTTGATGCATTGCCCATGCACACAGACAGAGAGTGTATCAGGTGCACATGTCGTCCCATCAATCACCTGATATAAAAAGAAAGGAAGAATAAAATGAAGTCAATCTACCCATGATCACTCTTTAGTGTATTTCTAATGGCTGGAAAGACATTCCTTTAAATATATTTCTTATGGATATCTCTTTAGAAACATGGAGAGTATGCAAAGCTATTGGTTTCAATTGTGGTCGGTTCTTGTTTTACTACTATAGTTTCTTTATGCTTCCACTTTTCCATCAATTGATGGATATTTTCATTTACATTTCAAACATATTCATTATTTTGGTTATTACTGCTCATAATCTGCATGCTTTTGAAAAGCGTTTTTTAATATTGTATCAACAATAGTGCATTATAGGCCCGGCCTGAATGATCTATATATAACTTCGTACATCTTGTGCTACAAAATTCTCAAACAAGTGGGTTTAGGCACATGTGGATACGTTCAGATTCTTCTGTATATTTGGTAAATGTGTGCAAATGTGGCAGACATGGGATGTAATAATTCTGAGGGATGGGAGTTTTCATCTATGCCTCAAGCTATATATAGATTTTTCTCCCAATTTTATAGGAAACATGGTTTTTCTTCCCAGCCAGGAGAACATAGTTGTATTGCTGCCCACACTAGCAACAGGGAAATTTGGAAAACTTTTAGTAGGCAAGAGGTTTTGAAATCTGTAAAAATGGTGGACGCATAAACAGAATTCTTACTTTGGTCTCAAAGACTTTGAATTCATTCCCTCTTTTAGCCCGGCAGACTAACTTGCAACGATCTCGAGGAGATACTCCAGCATACATGGGGACCCATTCTAGCAAATTCCCATTCAAGTCGGTGAAGTTGTATCTGTCATATTTCTCACATTGGTGCTCTCGAAAGCTTATATCTACAATGGAAATGAAAGGAGCCCATGTGAATGCAGATACACGCGCAACACGAAATCTCATTTTCAACGTTTCATTTTCGGGCCAGAAATTCGCAAAACTTTTGATCTCCCTTCTCTGACCTGAAAGTGATGCAGGAACCTGATTGACAGCCTACAACGTCTGTTGGGTCTATCCTAACTTCACTTCCACCAAACGTAATTTGCATTTACCTGGGAATACATCTATCTGACATTTCAGCTCCAAAGCAACTAATTCTACTGTGTAGATATGCAGCCTGCCTTAACTCATGTCCCCCATGGGCTATGCTGAGTGAGCAGCTATGGCATACTGCCTGTTGTGGCCCATCGGCCATCGGTCCCTCCAGCAGCCGAATCAGAGGAGGAGGAGGCGTGGGAGTCAGGATCAGCATCAAGGCAACCTGAGAGCTCCGAGAGGGAAGAGAGAATGGAGCTGTCAGAGAGAGAGACAGAGGCAGAGCCTGGGTCATCCATCAGCCCTCAGATGGACAGTCAACAGCCCCCAGGTCTGGAGGTGGCTGATGAGGAAGAGGAGGAACAACTGGGTCTAGTGCCTGATGTGCAGAAGGCAAAGGAGAGGAGAGCAGTGGAAACCTGTGGGCCTATCCTTGGGACAAAAGAGCCACCACTGCTAGCGAAGCACCACCCTAGCTCTGGGGATAAAAGGCAGGGGGCGGAGATGAATAGGTGTGGCAGACAACTATTCATCTTCTGGCCGGACGAACTTGTTAGCCTGCTGTGAGATAGAAACTTTTTGTCGGGGCTGCTGGTGCTCCTAATAAAGGAATCATTGATTGATTACAGAGGGTTTGTCATGTTTGGGGAGCTGGGTCAGAACACTGCCAGGAGTCCTATATCAGAGGTAGGTTCCTCCCGGTTCGGACCGGTTCGCACGAACCAGTAGCAACCCGCTGGTGATGTCACGGTGATGTCACGGTGCCAGTCCGTGGACGCCGCCATCTTTTTTTTTGGAAATTTTTTTTTAAAAAAAAAATTGGGGGGGGGGGGTTTTTTATTTTTTTTTTTTTTCGCTTGCGATTTTATTTTTTATTTCTTCTGCGCATGCGCAGAAGCTGGGTTTCCGGCACTGCGCATGCGTCGCCATCTTGTTTTTGGCTTTTTTTTGGCTTTTAAAAATTTTTTTGGAACTGCGCATGCGCGCACGTGCAAAGCGCATGTGCCCCCACAAGGCACGCCCACGCGACACGGGAGGAAGCGAACCGGCAGCGAGGTAAGTTAGAACCCACCCCTGGTCCTCATGTTTTGACTGTAATGGAGCATCCCATCATGGTCGTAACTTATGACAGCCATGAAGTGGGTCGGTCATGTGCCCGAGCCAATTTTACAACCTTTTTTGCAGTGGTCGTTAGGTGAATCACAATGGTTGTTAAGCAAACATCACAGTCAAACATTACAATCACACCCAATGGTTTGCTATGGGTACAGAATTATAGAAAACTGGCAGTAAATTCCGATTTTCGGCAAAACCATGGTAAAATATGGTCACGTGACTGTGGGACGCTGTAAATGGCTGTAAAACCTGCTGGGTTAACACAACCTTAATGGAGGCATCGTCACCCTGGGTGTCAAACTGAGGGGGTAAAAATTAAGACTACCCTAGCAGATATCCAGTTACTGGGTTATTGAATTCATTTCTGCACAAGCCACTTCAGTACAAATGTCTAACACTTGATAGTAAATGTTGCTATAAAAGAGGAAATTACCGGTTGGGGAGCATTCCTCAGTGTTGCAAGACTCATATTGGACTCTTTGTCCCTCACAGTATTTGCCCCCATTTTTGGGCACTGGGTTGTCACAGTCTCTGTAAGAGAAATGCACCCCTCCGCCACATGTCCTGGAACACGGCCCCCACGAGCTCCAGGGACCCCAGTTTCCATCCACAGCAAGCTGCAAGACACAAATGGTTGGATTATGGCTTATGTGAGAAGTCACTGAGAGACTCGCCTTCTCTCCATGAAAGATATTAAAGCAACAGGGAAAAAAGCCTGATCGCCTCTACCCTCTGATGAAGGAGCAATAAAATATTCTGCTTTGCTTCAACTATTGTCGTAGTTGTCTTAGAAAAAGAGAGAGAAGGACACATCTCTGGAACCTGGAAGGAGATGAAAATCTCCAAGAGATGCTATTCTCTGCTTTGGATAAAGAGCCAGTTTGGTCTAGTGTTGAAGGTACCAGGCTAGAAACCAAGAGACGGTGAGTTCTAGTCCTGCCTTAGGCATGAAAGCCAACCGGGTGACTTTGGGCCAATCACTAGGACATTGTGAGTTCTAGTTGGGCCAATCACCAGGACATTGTGAGTTCTAGTCCTGCCTTAGGCATGAAAGCCAACCGGGTGACTTTGGGCCAATCACTAGCTCTGCTTTGGATAAAGAGCCAGTTTAAAGCCAACCGGGTGACTTTGGCCCAATCACTAGGACATTGTGAGTTCTAGTCTTGCCTTAGGCATGAAAGCCAACCGGATGACTTTGGGCCAATCACTAGGACATTGTGAGTTCTAGTCCTGCCTTAGGCATGAAAGCCAACTGGTTGACTTTGGGACAGTCCCTCTCTCTCAACCCAACCCACCTCACACGGTTACTGTTGTGGGAAAAATAGGAGGAGGAAGGAGTGTTAGGTATGTTCTCAGCCTTGAGCTATTACAAAAACAATAAAGATCAGATATAAACAAAGGAAATTTTTTTAAAAAAGATCTTTGTAGCAACTGGAAGACCATTCTAATCCTAACCAGTCAGCCA
Source organism: Thermophis baileyi (assembly GCA_003457575.1). Taxonomy (NCBI): domain Eukaryota; kingdom Metazoa; phylum Chordata; class Lepidosauria; order Squamata; family Dipsadidae; genus Thermophis; species Thermophis baileyi. The sequence continues at coordinate 1,370,822 of QLTV01002273.1, forward strand.
GAGAGTAATAGGTATAGTTTCCCTCTGTCCTCTCATGTTTATATTCCGTCATTTATCACACAGAGCTTTTAAAGCTTTGAACATCTTCTCTTTGCTGGTTCTTCACATATGATTTTACTCCATTATAGATGCTTTTATTCAACACAGTCCCAACCAACCAAACACTATCATTGTTCTTCACATGCTGTTTCTACCTTATTAGAGATAGGTGGTCCACATTATATCTCACTCTAAGATTACCTTGGGCATCACTGTGTCTTGTGCCACACAGTGGCTCTCCAAACACATTTTCCCTGGCCCACAGGGTGTCCCGTCAGCCCAGGGCAAGCTACCATTTTTGGTGTGGCAGAGTTGCTCTCCGGTTTCCAACTTGCACCAAAGCTGGGAGCAGACATCTTCCTGTGTGGCATTTGGGCAGTGTTGGAACTCTTTGCCAAATATTTGCTGACACTGCTGGTCTAAGTTATACAATGGTATTTGGCCTGGAAGGTCAGTTGGGAGAGAGATAGGTTGGGCTGGTTCATCAAGCAGACAGTTACCTGGTGAAAAAGTACAAAGATTGTTTCAAAGAATATATTATCCTTACAGCCAAATTTCCATGAGGCTCTTAAAGAAGTCCATAAAGCAGACATTGGTCATAGCTATTGTCTTGATCTTTCTACCGTAAAACAAACAAACAAATAAACAAATGAATCCATCCATCCATCCATCCATCCATCCATCCATCCATCCATCCATCCATCCATCCATCCATCGATCCATCCATTCATCCATGAGGGGCTGCCACAAAGAAGAGGGGGTCAACTTATTTTCCAAAGCACCTGAAGGCAGAACAAGAAACAATGGATGGAAATTAATCAAGAAGAGAAGCAACCTGGAATTAAGGAGAAACTTCCTAATAGTGAGGACAATTAACCAATTAATGTCTTCAGAAGTTGTGGGTGCTTCATCACTGGAGGCTTTTAAGAAGAGACTGGACAGTCACTTGTCTGAAATGACTGAAATGACCCTTCCAGCCAGGGGTGGGTTCTGGCTTACCTCGCTGCTGGTTCGCTTCCTCATGCGCCACGCGGGTGCGCCGTGTGGGTGCACGCGCATGCGCAGTGCTAAAAACCCAGCTCCTGCGCATGCGCAGAAGCAAAGAACAAGATGACGGTGCCTATGGCGCCGCTGAGAGAGCCGGTTCGGGGGCGTGTCCAGCCGGCCATTGCTGCCGGTTCAGCGAGCGGGGGGAAATTCCCGCTACCGGTTCTATAGAACTGGTCCGAACTGGCAGGAACCCACCTCTGCTTCCAGCTCTATTCTGATTCTGTTCCATCCATTTATCTCAAGGAGCCTTCAGTCTGATGCAAACTATTGTAATGTATTTTATCAGGTTAGCAGAACCATAACAAAGAGCCAACCCCCCCCTTTTTTTTTCATTTTTAAGAGTTTATGAATTAAGTTTGTAAAAGTTCTGCACCTCGGTACCCTTGTTTGAGTGCCCATGCTTTGAGAAGTAAGTTGCGTTGAAGCGTAGAATGTTTAAAAATAGACTTTTATGAAACTTTGCAGCAGAGAAAATAATATAATTAAAAGCCAGTTAGCATCAATTTGCATTAGATACAGCAAAATCTGTAAAGTGTTCTTTGAAATGAAGGTAACAAATGCCCAAGTTTTTGATCAGTGCTATTTCTTCAAAAACATATTTAATTTATTGGAGGCTTAAAGCGACGTGCTCCTTGGCTCATACAAAACTGACTTACAAACATTCAGTCCAGCTTGGCATGCATCCGATTTGGTTTCAAAAATGGTGCTTTGAAACATGAACCTGATCCTGTTTGCAAGGGTTGAAACCTATCACACAAACATTGTCAAACGAGCTCAGCATGATTATATCTATCTATCTATCTATCTATCTATCTATCTATCTATCTATCTATCTATCTATCTATCTATCTATCTATCTATCTATCTATCTATCTATCTATCTATCTATCTATCTATCTATCTATCTATCTATCTATCTATCTATCTATCTATCTATCTATGAGGATATGTACCGTGTCCTCCATCCAGGAATTCTGTGATATACATGGCACTGCAGGGGGACCAAGGCAGAGTCTTGTTTAAATGAATAAACAACGGAGCCATCATGTGATGTTTTCCTAATGTCCCAAAGAGCCTTTCGCAGCTCTTGGAATCATCATGAGGCATGCTGAGCACGTGCCCTGCAAAGAAAGAAAAATGGATGGTTAGAGCATAGAACATAGAAAAATAGGATTGGAAAGGACCTTGGAGGTCTTCTAGTCCAACCCCTTGCTCAAGCAGGAGACCCTGCACCAGGGGTGGGTTCCACTTACCTTCCCTACCGGTTCGCATCACGATGGAAGTGCGCGTTTTATGCACGCGCGCACTTCACTCGTGAGCACGCCTACGTCACATCGCAGAAATGATCCTCTGCGCATGCGCAGAGGGTTCTTTTGCCAGCCGTGGCGACCGGAGAATCAGTTCGGGGCGTGGACAGCCGGCCATTGCTGCCGGTTCGGTGAGCGGATGCAAATTTCCGCCACCGGTACGGGAGAACCGGTCCGAACCGGCAGCAACCCACCACTGCCCTGTACCATTCCAGATAAATGGCTGTCCAATTTCTTCTTGAAAGAGAAGGAGCACCCATAACGTCTGGAGGCACACCATTCCACTGATGAATTGTTCTCAATGTCAGGAAATTTATCCTTAGTTCTAGGTGGGATCTCTCTTTAATGACCTCCCACCCGTTATTTCTTGTCCTGCCCTCGGGTGTTCTGAACAATAGCTCAACCCCATCTTCTCTGTGATAGCCCTTCAAATACTGGAAGATTGCTATCGTATCACCCTTAGCTCTTCTCTTCATTAGACTAGACATATATAGTTCCCTCAATCGTTCCTCATACAGTTTAACCTCCAGACTCCTTATCATCTTTGTTGCTCTTCTCTGCACTCTTTCCAGGGTCTCATCATCTTTTTCTGATGCAGGATTCAAATACTAATAATGTACTTCTCTAAACTAGACCTTCCAAGCAAGAATGGGCACATGAAACATGCACTCATATCTTTCTGGTATCAAACTGCCATTATAATAAAAGCTATATAGCTATATATGTTTTATATTTATGTTGGTTTTGTAATTCAGAGGCAGCTGCTTTCCCAGAAAATTGTAAATCATGATGTTGGAGCTACAACACATATATTCTCCTCGGAATATAGATAACTAGAACTATGCAACCATTTTTGATTTAAAAAATATATATGTATAGACACAAAGTTTTATGTTATTTTGGAATATTACGTCATTTTGGTGCCAACGGATTCTCCACATTTCATCATAGAAAGCTATTTAACCTATCACCTTTTAGAAGAGAATATTTGTAGCTCAGGGCTGAATTGTGGAGTCCTTGGTGCTCTCTGAGCTTGGTGGTTTAGTTGGGTAATGAAATGTTTGCAAGAAAACCACCAAGCTCAGAGAGCACCGAGGACTTCACAGCTACAAATATTCTCTTCTAAAAGATGATAGATGCATTGATCAATGCATCAATGCATTGACAATGTTACCTAGTTGAGCAATGAAATGTCTGCAAGAAAACCACCTAGCTCAGAGAGTATCAACAAGCCCACTTATCATCCTTTCTTTAAGGGCCAATCTTGAGAATGCAACCTACAATATTAGGGTAGCTTTTCTACAAGGCAGATGTTGATTCTGATACAATGACAGACTACCCATCAAGATAGGCATGGCAGCTACCTAGTTCATGGGCCAAAGTGTAAGCTGCTTGGAGACCCTCATCTTCTATCACAGAACAGCTTTTGTTTGGATCACACATGGTGCCAGTCTCAGCCACTCCAAGGGTTCTGCAGGTTTGATGTCCACAGAAATCCTGTGATTGAGAAAGATAAGATGGAAATGATATGAATGTTGAGATACAAAGGAATGGTCCTCCATTCTTCTACCAGATCATCTTCAAGATGTCCCTCAGAAGAAACCAGACAACCTTCACCTAAATACCTGTCTTGTCAGCAGGATTGCCGTGTCATAGTGTTCTGGATGACGGTCACTTGGAGGGTTGAAGAACTGTTGCCAATTACAGAAGTTCCTCAGCATCAGACCGCCATTGTCTGATACTTCTGGTCCATCCTTTTCATCTTCTACTACCAAGACCTTCACCACCACCAGGTTGATAGAATTCTTCAGGCTGGGGTGCTTGTAGATTTGAGCAGCCACAGACATTAAGGTGAGGATATGATTCTGAAAAACCCACCAAAGGCATGGAATAAATCAAGTGGTATTTCTAAGAAATAGAACTATAAGGTTATTATTTCCTTCAAGAACTTTTACATTGGAATTTCTTTTGCGCTGTACGCGACACATTGCAGTGCTTAGAAATCATGTGACAAGCCATACAAGTAGAGCAGTATTTCTCAACTTTGGCCACTGGAAGATAGGTGGACTTCAACTCCTGGAATTCCCCAGCCAGTCCTGCTGGCTGGGGAATTCTGGGAGTTGAAGTTCACCTATCTTCAAGTGGCCAAGATTGAGAATCACTGCAGTAGAGTAACTGCTCGAGATCTCGTGACAAACATCTCCTAATTATGGGAAAAGAAGGAGGCAATAAAAGCATATACGTTTTTCTTGCTAATTCTGGTTGCCTCAGTGCTTATTTTCAGCACAATTTGCTGCCATCACAACAAAGTTTAAGTGCTTCTTTGGATAGAGAACCAATCTATCCTTTCATAACCACCAAAACTGCAAAACAAAACAGAGGAGAGACTTATATCGCTGGTTGACGTCTTGGCCAGTTGCCTGCTCTCTAATTAATTTCATAAGGCAATCATGATGAAATCTCATTTAATTAAAGCTATAATCCCTAAATCAGTTTCACTACACTGAGGAAAAAACCTCCCTAGCTTCGTTTTCCAGGCTATGTCAGTAGCGCACACACAACCCTGCCATGTCCCCAACATCTCATAAACAAAGCTGTTTTTATTGCAGCTTGGAAACCTATTACATAGCACCAAGCTCAAGCAGAAGTGATCGAAAGAACAATCATTAACAACAATCCAAATAAATAATGTTAGGAAATTGGACTCCTGTGCGCTGTGAGTGAAGCAAATGTCACACTGATAGGTTATAATACCCATGTTGACCTGGTCATATTTTGTTTTGTTTTAACAACCCTTTTGCAGTCAGAGTATAATTATGAAATATAATCTTGTTTCCAAAGAGTTCCAATGTTCTTGCTGATAGCCGAACAACTGAACATTCTTAATCATGCACACATACGGCTCTCTTATCAGTAAATTGGATTAATATATGCTAATTCCAGCCACTGCAGGTTTTATAGTTGTACTGCAGAGCACCTAATAATCAAATAATAATCCAATAATAATACCACACTTAGAATACTGCATCCAGTTTTGGTCACCACGCTATAAAAAAGATGTTGAGACTCTAGAAAGAGTGCAGAGAAGAGCAACCAAGATGATCAGGGGACTGGGGGCTAAAACATAGGATGAATGGTTACAGGAACCGGGCATGGCTAGTCTAGTGAAGAGAAGGACCAGAGGAGACATGATAGCAGTCTTCCAATATTTGAGGGGCTGCCACAGAGAGGAGGGGGTCAAGCTATTTTCCAAAGCACCTGAAGGCCAGACAAGGAACAATGGATGGAAACTGAACAAGGAGAGATTCAACCTGGAAATAAGGAGAAATTTTCTGACAGTGAGAGCAATCAACTGATGGAACAGAAGTTGCCTTCAGAAGTTGTGGGAGCTTCATCACTGGAAGCTTTCAAGAAGAGACTGGACTGCCATTTGTCAGAAATGGTGTAGGGTCTCCTGCTTGGGCGGGGGGTTGGACTCCAAGGTCCCTTCCAACTCTGTTAATCTCTATCCTTGGTTAGAATTGAGCAAATCCTGGATATTGTAGGCCTCCAGAGAACCGATCTACCAAATCAAATCAGCAACAGACTTCGGACAGCTTATTTGTGAGAATTGCAGCAAAGCTTCTTACAGAGAACACTATAAAAAGCACTGAATCGAGCACAGTGTGTGGGAGTCACATGATGTGATGTACTTGTGAATGGAACACATTTTTGCCCAGGATATTTGCGTGAGCTCTCAAGGGTTTACATCACTGAACCTTCTGTTTGGGTGAAGAAGATGGAAGTGAGATGACTTCATAGGTCAGACACTTCAGCTATGTATAAGGCTGATGTTAACATCTTATCAGTGAGTCAAAATTCCAGCTTGGCTTGGCACTAACTCATGAGACAAAAATGCAATTGGTTACACAACAGATAAAAATATTGAGAAACAGCAAGCAGCCACTTTATTCTCTGGCACCGTTTGCCCGTTGCGATTTTGGGTGCCTCGGACACGTCATCATTTCTTAAATTAAGCTGCACAAGTGAGATTTAAGGGCAACTAGAAAAAATATATCTCCTCTGCTAATTGTTCAACCTTTACCCTATCAAAGCCAAATAGCCCATCTGGTAGATTAACCAAACAATGTAATTGCTTTTCTTCTTTTAGATGAACTAATATTCCTTGGTTTGCTGAAAATGGGTTGTAATTATATATATAAAATAAATGCATTGCTGCACTGAGCCCCATAAAAGATGGAAATATGCTGGTCAGATGGTAAACAGACAATCTTGTGGTCTGAACAGTGAAAAAGACAATGCACTTCCCTGATTGACAATACCCAAACTGAAGAAAAGCAGCAAAAGTAGGAATTTTATACTGGTTAGTAGCAGCTGATTGGTTCTTGGATAGCAATAGCAATAGCACTTAGACTTATATACTGCTTCACAGTGCTTTACAGTCTTCTCTAAGCAGTTTATAGAGTCAGCATATTGCCCCTAACAATCTGAGTCCTCATTTTACCGATCTTGGAAGGATGGACGGCTGCGTCAACCTTGAGCCTGCAAATACTGCATTCTAACCACTGCACCACCAGGGCTGTAGTGGTGCCACCAGATTGGTGCTACCATGAATGCCACCTGACCGGCCAGAAAGATGCCTGTGAATATAGGAAGTCCTTGACTTTCAACCATTCATTAAGTGACTGTTCGAAGTTACAACGGCATTGAAAAAGTGACTTATGACCGGTTTTCACACTTATGACCATTGCAGCATCCCCGTGGTCATGTGATCAAAACTCGGGCACTTGGCAACTGGCATGGATTTATGACCGTTGCACTGTGCCGGGTCATGTGATCACTATTGGTGACCTTCCCAGCCAGCTTTTGACAAGCAAAGTCAATGCGGGGAAGGCAGATTTGCTTAACGATCGCGTGGTTCCTTTGACAACTTACTTACTTACTTTACTTTATTGTCATTGCACATGGTACAACAAAATTAAATGCCGTCTTCAGTGTACATTATAACTAAAAAAATAAAAACACAAACATACATCCTTTACATTCTGTATAATTGAAATTGAAAACCCGATATTGCACTATACCGTAGAATTCAATATGGTTATTGCCCTGGGACAGAAGCTGTTTTTCAGCCTATTTGTTCTTGTTTTTATTATCCTGTACCATCTGCCAGATGGTAATAGTTTTAAAAAAAAAAGGGTGCCCAGGATGTGATGGATCTTTAAGAATGCTTTGAACATTCTTAAGGCAGCGGGAGCTATAAAGCTCTTCCAAAGAGGGGAGAGGGCAACCAATGATCCTCTGGGCCAGGGGTCGGCAACCTTAAACACTCAAAGAGCCACTTAGACCCATTTCCCACAGAAAAAAACCACCGGGAGCCACAAAACCTGGGTGGGCGTGGCCAACTCAATGTCACTCACTCCCACCCAGTCACATGACCCCTCTAGCCACGCCTACCCAGCCACAAAACCATTCTCTATGTCTCTCCCCCTCTCTCCCCCCTCTTTCTGTATCTGTGTCTCTGTCCCTCTCCCTCTCTTCCCCTCTCTCACCCCCTCTCTATGTATCACTCTGTGTGTGTGTGTCTATGTCTCTCTCTCTTTCTCTCCCTGTATGAGTGTGTGTGTCTCTCCCCCCTCCCTTCAGGCGACCGTCCTCCTCCTCCCCCCTCCTCTCGTGACCTCCTGGTTGGCTGTGGCGGAGCATGGGCACACACAGGGAGACCCTCCTTGTTATGTTCTAACTGTTTAAACTGTGTTGCATGGTTCCAACCAGGTCCAGCGTTTGAGCGGGAAAAAGCTCAAACGCTATTGGCTGGTCTGTCTGACAGCTCCCTATAAAAGGGCAAGCTGTCAGACTGCTCTTTGCTGGTTGCTGATACAAGAGCTGAAATAAAGAGCTGCTTCGGAAGTCTGTCTCCTGTCATCTCTACCCACTATCTAACAGTGGNGCACACACAGGGAGACCCTCCTTGTTATGTTCTAACTGTTTAAACTGTGTTGCATGGTTCCAACCAGGTCCAGCGTTTGAGCGGGAAAAAGCTCAAACGCTATTGGCTGGTCTGTCTGACAGCTCCCTATAAAAGGGCAAGCTGTCAGACTGCTCTTTGCTGGTTGCTGATACAAGAGCTGAAATAAAGAGCTGCTTCGGAAGTCTGTCTCCTGTCATCTCTACCCACTATCTAACAGTGGCGACGAGGGCTTGGGCCAGGAGAACTGTGACTAGC
>QLTV01002273.1:1391452-1421726 GCA_003457575.1 Thermophis baileyi
AGGAAAAAACACAAGGCAAGGCAAGGCAAGGGGGAAGGGAAGAAGGAAAGGCAAGGAAAGGCAAGGAAAGGCAAGGAAAGGCAAGGCAAGGAAAGGAAAGAAGGCAAGGAAAGGAAAGGAAAGGAAAGGAAAGAAGGAAAGGAAAGGAAAGGAAAGGAAAGGAAAGGAAAGGAAAGAAGGAAAGGAAAGAAGGAAAGGAAAGGAAAGGAAAGGAAAGGAAAGGAAAGGAAAGGAAAGGAAAGGAAAGTTGTTTTGTCTTTGAGTTAGAATAATTCCCAGAAACTATATCATTTGTTTTTGTAGGCAGCATTTTTGGAAGTAGTTTGCATTGCCTTCTCCCAAGGGCTGAGAAGGAGTGACTGGCTCAAAATCACTCCTGACTTTTGTGCCTAAGGCAGATTTCAGGTGCCCCGTACCTAGCACCTTGATCACAAGACCAAACTGGTTCTCAAAAGTGATTATCCTATCTTATAAATACAATCAAACTTCGTAGAATATCTGCAATTTTCCCCGTTGAAGACAAGTCTGAGGGCAAACAAATTAATGTTACACTGGCCTGTTTTTCTTTGGAAATTTCTCCAAAGTTTTCTTTCAACTGTTGGCCTTCAGAATAACAATGCTCATTTTTGAAGCGTGTTTTTCATACCAGAGTGCTTCATAACCGAGAGGTGCTGTGCCAACAGGCACTACAAAGCCGCATGAAAGCAGCTGTTTAACATTAGACAGACCAGAGAAGAGGAAGCTGAGAAGAATCCTGCTCTGGGTGGCCATGTGTCCTAGTTTCAGAGGAAGGTCTTCTGCTTTGAAGGATTGCCCAATCTCGGGCAGTTTACAGATCAAAGAGAATCCTCGGCACCAAGAATATCGAGATTTCGAAATTTCCTGTTGGATTGGACAGCAATTTTAAGACAATGAGCACAGCTCACCTGGTAATCTTTCCCACTGTAGGGAGATGCAACTGACTGACATGGTAATTCCCTGCAAACTATGTTGATTATCATAATTCTTGATGTGTTTCAATCCCATACCTCAATTCGTACAGTATATCCAAATTTGACTATCCTCCTCTGCCTCTTTATGGGCATGTGTTTTCTCCCTGGGGAGGTTTTTTTCTTTTTCTTTTTCTTTTGGACTGACAGGGGAAAAAGTAAGAAACAGAAGAAGTCAGTCTATTAAAAATTAAGTTTGTTAATGTATGGATTCATTCTGAGCATCTCCAAAAAAGGCAGAATATGGCTCAAGATGCCTATATCTTTCAGCAGGAGAGAAAAAACCATTGACCAGGGTGTGCACAGAATATTTTTGTGCCTGTGATGAGGGATGAGGTGGTAGCTTGTCTACTCTGACTGCACAAAAGCCAACTATCTTTTTCATTCCTGAATCAGTTCCACAGGCTATCTTACAGGGGAAAAACTAGGATGCATGGCCCATGATATTTTCTTCCAACATTGTTTGGTGCAATGGTTAAGGCAACTGGCTAGAAACTGGGAGTCTGTGAGTTCTAGTCCCTCCTTAGGCACAAAAACAGCTGGGTGACTTTTATTATTATTATGTTATTATTATTATTTATTAAATTTGTATGCCGCCCAACTCCCAAGGGACTCTGGGCGGCTCACAACAATATAAAAAAACAACAACCATTAAAAGAAAACATAATAAAAACAGTTAAAAACAGTTAAAAAAATAAAAAATAAAAATTGGGCTAATCATCAGGAGACTGTGAGTTCTAGTCCCTTGGGCACAAAAGCAGCTGGATGACTTTGGGCCAATCACCAGGAGACTGTGAGTTCTAGTCCCTCCTCAGGCACAAAAGCAGCTGGGTGACTTTGGCCCAATCACCAGGAGACTGTGAGTTCTAGTCCCTCCTCAGGCACAAAAGCAGCTAGATGACTTTGGACCAATCACCAGGAGACTGTGAGTTCCAGTCCCGCCTTGGCACAAAGGAATCTGGGTGCACTGATGGTATTACCTAGTTGGGTAATGTAATGTCTGCAAATCAGACCGCACCAAAGTCCCCTCTGTCCCCATCATTTGCAATTTCCTGGCGGTGGAAGCTTTCCCTGCTTAATTGCTGGCAGTGACTGAGACACCTGTTAAAGTCTAATGGTGGTCAGAGCAAAGATGTGGCAGACCACCAAGAGTTCACAATCAAGCCTTAGCTGTGATAATGTGCTCAGCAAATTGTTTCTAAAAAAAAAAAGAAAAACAATTAAGGAAGCAATGAGTCGTGGCTGTTCAGGCTCATTTGACTCAAGTTTAAGATGCTGGGAATAAAAGAAGGAGAGATCTTTTGGCAGAACAATGTAGCTCTAACACGATGTCTCCAGCTAGAAGACAGAGTTCACAGATCCTGGAAAGACATTTTTTTTTAAAAAAAATTGGCTTTATTGTTCAGAGTCGCTCGATACTGCTGCTGGCTGGAGTCATGGAGCGTGCTCTTTAAATTTAAGGGCTGCAGGGGCATAAGGTTTTCTGCTCATACCCACAGTGGGCCAGACCAAGGGCAGACCTAACAAAATGAAATTCAGTGTAGAGAAAAGTAAAGTCCTACACTTAGGCAAGAAAAACCAAAAGTACACATCTAGACTGGGTGAAATCAGGCTTAATAGCAGTAACTGTGAGAGGGATCTTGGAGTCTTAGTGGACAACCAATTAAATATGAGCCAACAGTGTGCGGCGGCAGCCAAAAAAGGCAATGCAATCCTAAATTGCATTAACAGAGGGATACAGTCAAGATCAAGGGAGGTACTAATACTACTCTATAAAGCCTTAGTAAGACCACACCTAGAGTACTGCATCCAGTTTTGGTCACCACACTATAAAAAAGATGTTGAAACTCTAGAAAGAGTGCAGAGAAGAGCAACCAAGATGATTAGAGGACTGGAGGCTAAAACATAGGATGAACGGTTGCAGGAACTGGGCATGGTTAATCTAGTGAAGGGAAAGAACAGGGGAGACATGATAGCAGTCTTCCAGTATTTGAAGGGCTGCCACAGAGAGGAGGGAGTCAACCTGTTTTCCAAGGCACCTGAAGGCCAGACAAGGAATACTGGATCAAAACCGAACAAGGAGAGATTCAACCTGGAAATAAGGAGGTATTTTCTGACAGTGAGAGCAATCAACCAAAGGAACAGAAGTTGCCTTCAGAAGCAAGGCTTCATCACTGGAAGCTTCATCACTGGAAGCTGTCAAGAAGAGATTGGACTGCCATTTGTCAGAAATGGTGTAGGGTCTCCTGCTTGGGCGGGGGGTTGGACTAGATGACCTACAAGGTCCCTTCCAACTCTGTTAATCTGTATCTGTATCTAGATCCTGTTTCTTGAAGAAGAAAAAAAACCAGGAATGTTCTTAGTGGCATTCAACGGGCAGCCATAAAGTGGGATGGCTAACAAGCAACAACCTGCAGGCACAGGACACATGCCCATCGCAAAACGTAAAGTCATTGCACAGGTTAAGGATGGAAAACCTTAGCAGTCCTGGGGTCAACCTGTTGTTTGGAAGACAAGGGGAGTGGGGTTTCTCTGTGGCTGCTATCTGTGGCAATCACCTCCCTGGCAGAGCTTGAGAGAAAATGTCCTGTTCTAAACAGCTGTGAATTTCTTAGCAAGGGTGCATCGGATGTGGAGTATTCCAGCTGCAGATGCCTAGAAGAGCATCTTCCCAATGTTGCTTTTTCAAAAGGCAACTGGACTTCCAAAGAAAAACAAAGTCCAGTTGCCTTTTGAAAAAGCATCTTTAGGACAACCATGACCTGGATAACTGAGGATCTCCATAGACATCTAGAAGAGCATCCTTAGTTTTCAGAATCAGGGGAACAGGATGAAACCCCCCCCCCCCACACAATTGCAAAAAAGCCACAGACCCTGTGAATAAGGAGAAAATAAGGAGATTTTTTTTTCCTGACAGTGAGAACCATCAACCCATGGAACAGAAGTTGCCTTCAGAAGTTGTGGTAACTCCATCATCACTGGAAGCTTTCAAGAAGAGACTGGACTGCCATCTGTCAGAAATGGTGTGGGGGTCTCCTGCTTGGGCGGGGGGGTTGGACTAGATGACCTACAAGGTCCCTTCCAACTCTGTTATTCTGTGATCTGAGACCCCCCCCTCCTCTTATTGTTTGGACTGAAAGTTCAGTCATGGCAACTAGATTTATTTCTTGTTGGTTTGAGACATTTTGCTGCTCATCCAAGGAACTCAACTTTCAGACAACTTTGCCTGGGTGACTGACAATCTTCATCGACATACAACTATCTTGACTTTCAAGTGTGCATTGTCAAATACAGAATGTGCCGGCTTGTAGAAGCTCACACTCACAGGAGTGCCTCCAGATGCCAAGATGATTGTCTCTTTGTGGAACTGAGGTCTCTCTTTAGACCAGGGGTGTCAAACTCAAGGCCCGGGGGCTGGATCCGGCCCGCGGGATACTTAGATCTGGCCTGCGGGGCTGCCCTGGAAACAGCCGGCCCGTGATGCTTCTGCCAGCGAAAACGGAGCTCGGCAGCCCGTTTTCGCTGGCAGAGCGCTTGGGCCACCACAGGCGCCCAAGACGTTGAGCTGGCCATGCCCACCGTGGCCACGCCCACCCCGGTCCCCTGAGTTCAAACACAACCCTAATGCAGCCCTCAATGAAATCGAGTTTGACACCCCTGCTTTAGACCATGTGTCATTTGAAACTTGAAAACATGTGGTAAGAATTGTCCCTTTTGTTCGCTTACTTCTGCCAAATGGCAGCCGTGTGAGTTCTAAATGTATGCATTTATGTATCAGAATGTACCGGAATGCCTCCACCCATTCATTGTAAGTATATTTTAAAAATGTAAATATGCATCGTGTGTGTACAACTAATGAAGCATGGATTAATGAATCAGATTGTGTTTATAGGCAGTTTCAATGGTCTGAAGGAACATGACATCAGCTAAGAGGAAGCTAAGCAAATGTGGGTTTAATCAGCAATGGGTTTTCATGTATTGAGCCAAATAATGGTTTTATTTGGTCATGGCTTGTTGAACAAGTCAACATTTGGTGGTGACTTAAAACAAACATAATAAAAGCAGTGGGGACAGCTACCTTGTTTTGTGCTCATTCAAGGACGGGTGTAGGAGGGAACTCAGTAATGGGTTGAAGTTAATACAGCAATTTTCATGTGAAAGCTACATAAAAGGCCAAGTTTCCCAAGATTCATTGCTGTCGTGTAACAAATGCTGATACTTAAAATGCTCTTTCATCCATTATATATGATTCAATGGTGAAAAAAGTAAGGGTCTACATTTAGGCAAGAAAAACAAAATGCACAGGTACAGTATATGTGGTACCTTGCTCAACAGTAGTAACTGTGAGAGGGATCTTGGAGTCCTAGTGGACAACCATTTAAATATGAGCCAGCAGTGTGCAGCAGCTGCCAAAAAAGCCAACACAGTTCTAGGCTGCATTAACAGAGGGATAGAATCAAGATCACGTGAAGTGTTAATACCACTTTATAATGCCTTGGTAAGGCCACACTTGGAATACTGCATTCAGTTTTGGTCGCCACGATGTAAAAAGGATGTTGAGACTCTAGAAAGAGTGCAAGGAGCAATGGATGAAAACTAATCAAGGAGAGAAGCAACCTAGAACTAAGGATAAATTTCCTGATAGTTAGAACAATTAATCAGAGGAATGAGTTGCCTCCAAAAGTTGTGGGTGCTTCAACACTGGAAATTTTTAAGAAGAGATTGGACAACCATTTTTCTGATTTGTGCACATGCTTCGTTTGGGGATCATATGTTGACCATCCCAAGTCATGTACAAATCACATTCTCTAAAGAAGATGTACAGTATTTCCTAAGATGGTACTCAAGTGGAAAGGCAGAGTTACAACAAAACCCCTGAACACACCAAACACTATTTCCATTGCTAAACTGAAAGACAATGCAGATTTCGGCTGCTCTTTTTATTTATTTGTCACAAGTTGATCATGTCTACCACCCCTCCCCATTATTTCCATCCTAAAAACTTTTAACAGACGTTAAGCAAAGCCAATAAATTTCACAGATGCACTTAGCAGACTTCGAATGAAACAGTTTCTCCCTTTCTTCTCATGTAGTGTCCTTAACAGATTAATTTATTCTCTGAAACGTAGCAGTCAGAGCATTTTTTGGGGGACATAAATTCCAGGCGGAACACTTTTCCAATTAGAGCTGGTAAATTAGAGCTGGTAAGGTAAATTAGAGCTGGTAAATTAGAGCTGGTAAGCTGGTAAGCTGGTAAATTAGAGCTGGTAAGGGGCGTGCATAAGCGCACCAGCGTGCCTACCGTCCCTGTCCTACTGTCCTATTGTCCTCATCTATCTGTATTCACCTTGATTATGTTTATGTTTATACCTATACCTCCTATCTTGTACATGTTTGACAAACAAATAAATAAATAAATAAATAAATAAAATTTGAATGCAGTTTTCATGGAGACTGGCATGGAATTACTCAGGTTTTAGTATTTTCTTCAGGGGTCTGAAAAAATAAGTAGAATTTCTTCTCGCTCTCTCTCTTTTCCCCCTCTCTCTTTTTTTCTTTCTTTCTTTCTTTCTTTCTTTCTTTCTTTCTTTCTTTCTTTCTTTCTTTCTTTCTTTCTTTCTTTCTTTCTTTCTTTCTTTCTTTCTTTCTTTCTTTCTTTCTTTCTTCTTTCTTTCTTTTTTTCTTTTTTTTCTTTCTTTCTCTCTCTCTCTCTCTCTCTCTCTCTCTCTTCCCTCTCTCTCTTCCCCCCCTCTTCCCCCCTCTCTTTCTCTCTCTGTCTCTCTTCCCCCCCTCTTGCTTTCTGAGAGAGAGAGAGAGAGAGAGAGAGAGAGAGAGAGAGAGAGAGAGAGAGAGAGAGAGAGAGAGAGAGAGATGTGGGGAGAAGGAGGGGAAAAGGAACCAAATGTTGTAATAGGTTGCTTTAATTTTGAATAGACATATGTATGTATGCAATATGTACATGTGTGTTTATGTGTGTGGCTGGATGGAGAGGGAGGGGGAGAGGAAGGGGGAGAGGGAGAGGGAGAGGGAGGGAGGGAAGGAGGGAAGGAGAGAGAGAGAGAGAGAGAGAGAGAGAGAGAGAGAGAGAGAGAGAGAGAGAGAGAGAGAGAGAGAAGTTAACATTCGGTTGAGTGTCTAGACTGCCTTCTATCCAAACAAACTAAGCAATTGTGCCAAGGATTAAGCAAGAAGACCCTAAACTGTCCAATATGATAGAACTTATATTCATTCAGATGACACCAAAATATGACACATTCATGCCTATCCTGTTAAATTGTTTTACAGTTCTCTTGTCAGCTGTTTGGTACAGAATACACGGTTACTAGTTTGGTTACTAGTTTTCCTTAAGTATAGAAAAACCAAAGTGTTCCGCCTTACATTTTACTGAAAGGTATTATATTAACGTGCAATCATACAGACTTCAAAAATCTAAAAAGTCTTTTGCTTTGGAACAGGAGGGAAGGGAAAGGAAGGAAAGGGAAGGGGAGGGGAGGGATTTAAAGGTAGACTTTTTTTTTTTAAAGTAAAAGTTTAGAGGAGAGACAAAAAAGAGTCTTATCTTTCTCCTAGAGAAAACACCGGGCTTTCAGCTTCTATTAGACGGTTTCCCCAGGGACAAGGAGCAGGAGGCCAAATCAGAATATCTATAGAGATTGGCTAAAAATGCAGATCCCTTCCTCCTGCCAACCAGCTGAAGCAGTAGCCAATTTCCATAGTCACGCTGGAGCTCAGCGTTACTGGAGCCCCGGGACTGCGGCCAAAAAAATAACATCTAGGTGTTAAGCTTTCTGTTGTAACGTGTATCAGCATACGTGACTTGATCCGAAATGTCTCTTGGCCTCATCCAGGGATGCCAATCAGGAGGAGGAGAATGCAAGGATGCAAATGACATCATCCTGCGAAGAAAATGCGGCTAGGTTTCTACAGCACACGGGAGGGAGGCATCGTCTCGTTCCGTGGCTACTCTGAGTCTCGGTTAATACGGAATCCTGCTCTTCTATAAAAGGCAAGCTTAAAAGACGTGATATTTGTCCTGCAGTGACCCTGTCCGTACCTTCAACTCTGGTCCTCTTTGCGTCTTTCTCTTTGGTACTACTACTACTCCCTAGCCCTGTCACATTTGCAGAATCTCAGCCGCTCTCTTGTGAGTTGCTAAAAGTACTGCTCTGTAAAGTGAATCAAACTTTACTACCCTCGTAGTACAGAGGGCAGACTGAAGGCTGCCTTGTGAATTCAAGACCGAGGTGGTTTGTACGGAACATTCCCAGATCTGGAGCCCTTACAACTGTTATAACACGCGGCTGCATTTCATCAAGGTTGCTACATCATGCAACAGGAATGCCCCGTTTCTCGATCTAAAACAGTTTTGCATGCACTGTCTGAGTCCTCCTGAGCCTGGAAAGCTAAAGGAGGAGTAGAAAAGCATCTCCCTTACCGTCAGATCGTGCCCATAGAACTGGACCATGGAGGTATCGGCCACCAGCAGGGTCTCCACATAACGAGCCTGGGAGGTGAACCTCTTCGCTCTGTTGAAGGTGGTGCTGTTGGGTTCCAGCTGGGCTTCTTCCCCTCCTCGCCTGTCCTTGGCAGCTTCTTTTGACCAGCTTCTCTTCTGGAGCTGATGAACCTGCATCAGGGGTTCCCCGCTTCCACGATTTTGGGGCTGGATGACGTATTTGTCTCCGTCCACAAAGAAAGAGCCATGGATGCCCTGACATAAGCTGACAGCCACTAGGGAGTCTAGTTGTGAGTTGACAGTCCCTGAGTAGAAGCATTTTCTGAGCTTCACATCCTCCTCCTCCTCCTCCTCCTCCTCCTCCTCTTTCTCAGCCAAGAACCCAACAGGTTCCTTTCTACCCACATGTTGAATCTTCAGCCCAGGAGCCAAGAAGCTGGCATCGGGTTCCAGCTGCAGCAGGAGCACTTTCCCAAAGGCCGTGATGGAGAAGGAAACCTGTCTGCCCTTGCCCGGAGACATATCTCCCCAGACGGGCACCACATCCTGAACACCGCCGTCGCTATTCTGGAGAGATAATGCCCAGGCATTTTGAAACAGAAGCAAGGGGAAGAGCGAAAAGAGAGCTGCGAACCAGCTAGCGCAGGATTGCTGCTGAAGAGGAAGTGGCATAGATGCTAGAAGCTGGAGAAGGAGCAGAAGACAAGTTGAGAGAGAGAGAGAGAGAGAGAGAGAGAGAGAGAGAGAGAGAGAGAGAGAGAGAGAGAGAGAGAGAGAGAGAGAGAGAAACACGAGAGAGAGAGAGAGAGAGAGAGATGGAGAATCACCGGAGAAGCAAATGCCCAACTGGCTTTGAGATAGGGTGCAATCCTGCAAAACGTAAGACTTGGAAATGAAGGGGAGAGACAGAAGGAGACAAAGGTTGGAGAGGGAAAAAAAATAAGGGATCAGCTGAGTTAGCAGCAAAGTTGCCCAGGGTGCAAAGGGTGAAAAATCCTTTTCTGCCCCAACGGTGATTTCTTCACCAGCTCAGATTCCTCAGGGCCTCCTGGATTTTTGGAAAGCAGCTGTCACAAAACCAGACAAGAAACAGCAGCACCAGCAAGTCAACTTGCCCAGTTGAGAAAAGCACCGAGAGACGAAAGAGTCTTGGGGGATTCTAACTTCTCTCTCTCTTTCTCTTTCTTTCTCTTTCTCTCTTTGGGTTTACCTCCCCTCCCACTTTTCCTTCCTTGGACGAGGACTTGCTCTCCCTGAGTAGCTCCTTGCAGAGCAAACTGCAAAGAGCTGCGGTATTTATACTTTCTTTCCTCTGCTTTGACATAAGAGGTTTATTTTTGATCTCGCTCACTATTCTGCATTCTCCTCCCCAGGGAGCAGAGAGCTGGAGGAGGAGGAGGAGGAGGAGGAGAATTGGGGAGGGGGGGAGAGGAAAAGGGGAAAAAGAGGGGGGCGGTGGAGTTTTGGGATGGAACTTGAGGCCAATCAGGATTCAGGAGGATCCGCCTCCCCAGATGAAGTGTCAGCTCAAACATTTCTCTCCCTCCCTCCCTCTCCACCCCAAACTCCTTTATTCTCTCTTGGTTAACTCTTTCTCAGCTCTAGATCGATCTCCCAGCCAGCAAAAACGCACCCATTGATTTATTTGAAATTCCACATGGGAAGACGGTCCTTCCAACTTTCCTCTCTTTTGCACGGATTCTATTCTGCCTTAAAAGCACCTGTGGTGGGAAGTGGGACGTTGTTCCTCCCAGCTCCAGGTGGAAAAAGATCTGCCCAAGAGAAATTTCCAAATCAGAGGAGAATGGAAGCATCCTTTGTTCCTCTCCCGCGTACATTGCTGGCATCAATACCCAAAGTTGGCTGTCAAGCAGTAACTAAAGCCAGGATTTTTGTCTTGACTATTTCAGCTGGGGTAGCCAAGATTTCTGGAGAATGGGTAGGGATGTCATGAAATGTAATAAGGTCTCCAGTTCTTCTTCATCAGTTGTTTTGAACAGGGGTGGGGGGGGGGTGGGGAGTTTGCTCTTTGTCCTATTTTCCCATTTTGGTTGTATTATTCAGAACTTATTTTTCTCTTACGTTCTTTGCTGGTGCATAGTAATCTCTTATCTTAGAAGTAATAATAAAATGTCTTGCAGGACACTAGGCATTAGAAATAGAAGAGAGAAGTCAACTTCATCCTTCCCTTCTCTTGTTGATCCTCTACCAGACTTCATCTTGGAGAAGACCTCCAAGGTTCCTTCCAACTCTATTATTCTATGTTCTATCCTTCGCAACTTGTCCATTGCATGTAATTCTCCCTCTCATTTTTTTTTGATCCTGATGACTATGCTTTGCTTTAAGATTTCTCAAAGAACATGACACATATCTCTCAAATGTATGTTCTTGGACTTTTACCCTATTTCTTAAGCACATTCTTCGAATTCCAGCTACAAATAGAGCAAACAACTGCATTTCCATAATTTCATCTCCATTGATAAAAACGAAACAAAACAAAAAAACAGGAGTTAAGTGAATTCCAGGCTGCCAGTCCATCCTTTTCAAATAACCACAGGAAGGTGTCTGAAGCAATAACCAAATGATGGAATGTGGAGATAAATAAAAAAAGCATCTTCAACTTTTTTTTTAAATGAGTGTCCCAAACATACCATGCATGACATACTTGAATAATTACCTGTCTCCCGTAGCATCTGCCTGGCTGATTTGATCTAGCACAGTTGGTGTTCAATGCCATTTATTGGAAAACTTCTGTGTCACTCCCTGCCCTCTGGAATGAGGTACCCCCAAGTTTTAAATCCCACTCAGTTGTTGTTTAGAAGAGTTGTGAAGAGAGTTGGTGAGGTACAGGGGAACCTCCTTTAGACTGGGTAGGTTGTTTTCCATCCAGTCTTTGTCATCCTTGCTATGTTTACTCTTCATTCTCTCTCTCTCTCTCTCTCCCTCTCCCTCTCCCTCCCTCCCTCTCTCTCTCCTCCAGTCTTTCTCTTCCTTGCTATGTTTTCTCTTCTTTCTCTCTCTCTCTCTCTCTCCCTCTCTCTCTCCCTCCCTCCCTCTCTCTCTCTCTCTCTCTCTCTCTCTCTCTCTCTCTTTCTCTCCCTCCCTCCCTCCCTCCCTCCCTCTCTCTCTTAAGTTTTAAACAAGATGTTCACTGTCTAGAGTCACTAGGAGTTGGGCAATACATAACTTTAATAATAATTACTACTACTATTACTACGACTACTATAGTAACAGCATTAAACAGGAATTCTGGAACTACAAAACCATTACTGAAAAGTCCCTATCTGTGGGATTCCCCAAAAGGGCTGCTGAAGCCAGTCTTAAAAGAAATTCGAGTGTAATATTAATCTGGTATTTTTTAATTCACAAGGTGGAAAAAAAAAACCCCTGTGAGGAGGACCTTATCCACATTTCCTGGTTTAGATTCAATACGTTCAAGTCATGCTGTTTCTTGAATAAGAAGCAAAAGGCTCAAATGAAAGGAATAATCTTCCTTTAAAACGGGGTTTGATAACTTTCTTTTGTGACCCATGGCCTCTTATTTTTGGAAGGATGAAGGCCACGGATATGTAAACTGGGCACAGCTCATGTCGCACACCCATACATGCGTGAGGAATTTGTGCCAGAAGCGATGTGAAGATGGGGGTTCTTTCTGTGTCTTCAGAAATAGCTTGAAGCCGAGTTGTGAGGTAACAATGGCAATATTTCTGAGCCCTCGGTGTGAAAATGGTGACACGCCATCTCCCAGAAGTTCAATAATTGTGATTAGTTGTGGTTCTGAAGGAAACAAAAGAACTTCAGGCAAGTCATTCTCAAAGGTGCTTTTTTTTAAAAGGCACCTGGACTGTTTTTTCCTTGAGGAAGAAGAAGAAATTTTGCTTTTCATCCAAGAACCGATGAAGCTTCTTGGATGAGAAGTGAAACGTCTTTTTTCTTCTTCCTCAAGGAAAAAACAGTCCAGTTGCCTTCTGAAAAAGCACAAATATGAGACAAATATGACCTGGATGACCGAAAATCTCCACAGACCTTCAGACAAGTCACTTTGTGTCCCTCAGCTCCCAGCTAACGTTGATGTGATTTTCACTTGGCTAAGATGGCCAAGTTCCTCATCCTGCCCCTTTGTGAGACGTTGTTCGGAACCCTTAATCTCCCCAATATTTGTGAGGCGCGTATCAGTTCTGTTTTGAGGTTCCAGATACCTGCTGACTTGGCCAGTTCTCTTTCTGGTAAAAAGCTTGGCGGACAAGAGTCAATATTTAAAGACTATTTACTCCAGAAAAATAACTGGGCATCTGTCTGAGGGGGAGTATTTCCAACTTTGCTCATCTTCCTTGAAAAGCCATCTTTGTATATTCAGACACACACCAGCTGTATCTTGAAATAGCAATGGATCGCCTGGGGGCCAACGTTACCCGTTACTCCACTTCTTTTTATAAAATAAAACCCTTTGGAGCGTTTAAAAAAAGAAAGAAAACATGATGAGCTTTCATCGGTGCTTGTTTTCCAGGATTCCAGGATCAAGAGGTTGCTCGTGTGTCACTCAGTGTGGAAATGAAGTAATGTTGGGGTATATTTCAGAGAGAGCAGATTTTTGGACCGATGTGGATGCCCAAAGCACATGGTGTCTGAGAAATGGATCTATGAGGAAAACAGGACCAATTCGCTCCAAAATATGGAAGTTTTGATAAGGGGGGGAAAAAAGGAGGAAGAGGAGGAGTGGAGAAAGATGATCTGAAAGAACTGGAACGACTTGCCTCCAGAAGTTGTAGGTGCTCCAGCTGGAGGTTTTTAAGAAGAGATTGAATAACAATTTGTTTGAAATAGAATAGGATTCCCTGCTTGAGGCAGGGGGTTCAACTAGAAGACCTCCAAGGTCCCTTCCAACTTTGTTATTCTGTTAATTCTCTTAACTGGTCTGGGAGGAAGGCATCCCTTTGTAGCTCTGCAAAATGAATATAACACATTAAACACATTAACACTTTGCAAAATGAATATAACACATTAACAGAACAGAATAACAGAGTTGGAAGGGACCTTGGAAATCTTCTAGTCCAGTGATGGCGAACCTTTTTCTTCTTGCGTGCCAAAAATGGGAGTGCGCGCGCGTGCGGGCACACAACCCCCACACGCGCGCCACACTGTGCATGCCCACATCCCCGTGCATGCGCCCCCCCCCGTTGGGCCATTTTTCACCCTCAGGCTTCCCTGAAGCCTCCGGAGTGCGAAAAACGGCCCAACGGGCAAACTGGAAGTTCGGAAAAATGGACTTCCGGTTTGCCCATTGGGCCGTTTTTCGCACTCCGGAGGCTTCAGGGAAGCCCCCTGAAACCTGGAGAGGGCGAAAACGGCCTTTTCCAAGGCTGAAAATCAGCTGGACAGCGTGCACATGCGCACTGGAGCTGACATAGGGCAATGCCTTGTGTGCCCTCAGATATGGCTCCACGTGCTATCTGTGGCACGCGTGCCATAGGTTCGCCATCATGGTTCTAGTCCAACTCACTGGTCAAGCAAGAAACCCTATACCATTTCAGACAAGTGACTGTCCAGTCTCTTCTTAAAAACCTCCAGTGATGGAGCACTCACAACTTCTGAAGGGAAGCCGTTCCACTGGTTAATTGTTCTCACTGTCAGGAAATTTCTCCTTAGTTCTAAGTTGGATCTCTCTTTCATTAGTTTCCACCCATTACTTCTTGTCCTGCCTTCTGGCGCTTTGGAAAATAGGTTCCTCTTTCACATTAGTGAAACTGAGTGCAGTGACTAAGGGAAAAAAAAAATACAGAACTGACGAAAATTGGCTAATTAATGGGCACACAACCTATTTGGGGCTGAGGGCCATCTGTAGCATTTGGGTGGAATAGGAGGGGCTAAACTGAACCACGGAGAAGACATCAAGAGAAGGTGACTGACTGAGCAGTAGAAACACAAGCTGGGCAAGATATGCTTAACGAAAGTCTGTTGGCCTGAGGTTGACAAAAGAGGCCCCCTGCTGGTTATCTTTAATAAGATATTTATTGGTCATAAAAACCCTTGATGGGGAGGTTCTCAGTAATTCTGTTTGGCCTTCAGGTTTCTGGAGAAGTGTTACCTACAGACATCTGGAAGGCAATCTGCATGTCAACTTCCCTTCCATTGTATGTCCAGGAACATTTGCAGCGGCAACTGCAAGCATCTTAGAAGCAAACCCCAAAACAACCAAGCAAAAGAAGAGAAACACAGTAGAATAGAATAGAATAGAATTTTATTTATTTATTTATTTTTTTATTGGCCAAGTATGAGTGGACACACAAGGAATTTGTCTTGGTGCATATGCTCTCAGTGTACATAAAAGAAAAGATAAGTTCGTCAAGAATCATAAGGTACAACACTTAATGATGGTCCGGGTACAAATAAGCAATCAAATCATAGTAGGAACCAGTCAATGTAAATCGTAAGGATACAAGCAACAAAGTTACAGTCATACAGTCATTTGTGGGAGGAGATGGGTGATGGGAACGATGAGAAGATTAATAGTAGTGCAGACTTAGTAAATAGTTTGACAATGTTGAGGCATGGGGTTGGGGTGCAGAAATGCGGGGAGATTGGGATGGTTGGAAGAGGATGGCATATTGGCTCACGGGTTCTGAAGAGTCTCCGAAGAGTATGCCTGGTTTTGCTACCATCTCACACAATTAAAATTACACTCACAACAACTCACAAAATTAGCTTCTTAGCTTCTGCCTTTTCCAATATCTCTCGGAACTATTTTTGCATCGGAAATTCCCAGGTGACTGGGAATTGCTAAGATGCAATAAAGGGCAATAATAAACCAACTCTACAATATAAATATGCTCAGTATTCCAAGCCACTAGCAAACATTGTGTTCATAACGGAAAATCAGGAAATATCTTCCGATACCTGAATCTAAAGCATCAAGTTTCTTGGTAGAAGGGAAGTTCTCCAGCCCTGCTTGTTTCTGCTGTTAAAAGTCAGCTCACTCTCAGATTTATGTACCTGTGGTTGGGTTCATATGCTGTGACATCCCAGCATGTTGTTTGTTTTAGCTCCTTGGGATCTAGACTCTTGTCCTTTAGCAATAGCACTTAGACTTATATACTGCTTCACAGTGCTTTACAGCCCTCTCTAAGCGGTTTACAGAGTCAGCATTTTGCCCCCAACAATCTGGAAGGCTGAGTCCATCTTGAGCTGCTGAGAACTGAACTGCTGTCAGCAGAATTAGCCTGCAATACTGCATTCTAACCACTGCACCACCACAACTCTTATAAGAGCAAGGAATGGCCATAAGTCACCTTTATCAAGGTCATTGTAGCAATAGCAATAGCATTTAGACTTATATACCACTTCACAGTGCTTTACAGCCCTCTCTAAGCAGTTTACAGAGTCAGCAACTTGCCCCCAACAATCTGGGTCCTCATTTTACCCACCTCGGAAGGATGGAAGGCTGAGTCAATCTTGAGCCCCATCAGGATTGAACTCCAGGCTGTGGGCAGAGTTTGCCTGCAATACTGCATTCTAACACAGGGAGGGAGGGAGGGAGGGAGGGAAGGAAGGAAGGAAGGAAGGAAGGAAGGAAGGAAGGAAGGAAGGAAGGAAGGAAGGAAGGAAGGAAGGAAAATAGCAATAGCACTTAGACTTATATACCGCTTCATAGTGCTTTACAGCCCTCTCTAAGCAGTTTACAGAGTCGGCATATTGCCCCCAACAATCTGAGTCCTCATTTTACCGACCTCGGAAGGATAGAAGGCTGAGTCAACCTTGAGCCTGGTGAGATTCGAACTGCCAAATTGCAGGCAGCCGGCAGTCAGCAGAAGTAACCTGCAGCACTATATTCTAACCACTGCACCACCATAACGAGCTGTGGTTCTTTAGCCTTGCAAGCCGTTGTTTAGTTTGCTGGCGGGTGTGAATCCGATCATTATGGCTTGTAGAATAAACTATGGCTGAAACATTGGGATGTGGAAACCAATCTGAGTCTCTCTCTGTACATGGGAAAGGTCTCAACAGGAGAACAAGGAACATAAAAGAATTGTTTCTTGCAGAAAAACCCATTTTCACACAGAGGTCTCTTCAGACATAACCAAGGGAACAAGCCCGCACAGAATTCAGTTTCACCTCAAGAGCACTAGCCTTTTGTTTATTTCTCCATTTTTCCCCCCTAGACATTTCTTAAACACATTTTCACAGTCAGCTGTTCTTTTACTCCCATTCCAGGAAAAGGGGGCATTTTACTTGGTCTCCTGATTAAACTTTTGCAAACAATGAGGTAAGTGCAGTGATGGCGTTTCTTCACTCCTACGTTTGGCTGAGACCTAGCCAAAAACTGTGTGTGCGATAAACAAATTGCTCTATCAGAGCCTCTGCTAAACTTGTTAACCTTTGGGACGTAATAAGGGAGAAGGCCAGAGGAGTATCCTGATTGACTCTAGTCCCGCTCTCTAATTCTTCCATCTCTTAGTTCTTTCCCAGCTGACCAATGTTGGTAGAAGTTCACATATTATTCTAAACCACGATGCTCATTTTTTAAAGCTCAGCACATTGTATCAAGCCGTTCCTTGTGGCTTGTAAACTGCAGTTAAAACCAGGGGTGGGCTGCTGGGGGTTTGCAGGGGTTCGGGAGAACCTCTAGCTAAGATTCTGTGCAGTTCGGAGAACCCCCAAATCTCACTCCTGGCTGGCCCCGCCCTCCCCTCCCAGGAGTCCCCACACGGCCCGTTTTGGATGAAGGTAAGTGCAGGGCACGCGCGGAGGCTCGGGGAGGGCAAAAAACAGGCCTACTGGAAGTTCGGGAAGGCCGGAAATGGGCCTGTTTCCAGCCTCCAGAGGGCCTCTGGAGCCTGGGGAGGCAAAAACACCCCCCCCGCCGTGGTGCAGGAGGCCGACTAGGCCACGCCCACCATGGCCACGCCCACCCAGCAACCGGGCAGAGAACCCCTTGATAAAATTTTTGAAGCCCACCCCTGGTTAAAACCAACCCTCAATATTTTGAGGGAACCTTTCTGCTTGTGGTTAAAACAAGCCATGGCTTAGAACGATGGGTTATTAAAGATGGTCAAGTCAGACAATTCCATTCTGGTTTACCAACAGAGGCTGAGATATACCTGGGCAAACTTTAATAGATAACTGCTGACGATAAATTCATCCTTGGATTTAAAGCCACATTTAAGCATCTTTCAAACACTTGGAAACAATGCTTTGGAAAAGGATAGCTATCTATCTCTGTCCTCTTCTGATTCAAGGACAGCTATGGCAGATTCAAATTCTAGGTGCCCTTACTTTCTCTTAATACACTTGGTTGCAAATGTTAGCCTGGAATTTTGGCTAGTTTCAATCACCCGCTCATTTATTAAACTAAGTTTGCAGAGTAGTTATGGATGGTTCAAGAGACCACCTTCACTTGTTCTTATTTTTTTCAGGGAAATAGAAATCTTGAACAGTAGCCAATTTCAGAGAGGACAGGGATGGAGAAAATCTACTCATTCCTGCTATGGATGAGAACTAACTGTATTTCAATAGGGCTTAGATGGTGAAAATTCATTTAAATCACATTGATCAATCCAGTGGTGAGTTTCAAATTTGTTTACTACCAGTTCTGTGGGTGTGGCTTGGTGGGCGTGGCAGGGGAAGGATAGTGCAAAATCTCTATTCCCACCCCACTCCAGGGGAAGGTTACCGCAAAATCCCGATTTCCTCCCAATCAGCTGGGACTCGGGAGGCAGAGAATAGATGGGGGCGGGGCCAGTCAGAGGTGGTATTTACCGGTTCTCCGAACTACTCAAAATTTCCACTACCGGTTCTCCAGAACTGGTCAGAACCTGCTGAAAGCCACCTCTGGATCAATCCTTCTGCAATTATCTAAGTTATACGTTTCAGGGCACCTCAGTCTGTCCGTCTCTTTCTCTCAAAATCTGATATCAACAAGAATTTCAACTCCAATATTCTTGAGGGAAAAAAACCTTCTAGGGAACGCATGTGCTTCTGACGTGTTGTGTTCTTGCAATATACTTAAGCCTAGTCAGATAAGTAGATGCATTTACTTATAAAGACTTAGTAGATGCATTTACATAGTATACTAAGTTCGGTGAGCATTATGCTTGTGTGTGTGATAGATAAGTCCAATAATCAGATTTAGTCTGTTGTGTGAATGTAGCCCTGTTGTCCAAAATGTAACACCCATCAAAAGAGTCTTCTCTCTTGGATATTGTTGCTGAGATTATTAGCTAGATCTGGAAGGGAAAGTTAAATGTGGTGTTTTTGGGGGGGGGCAATGTTACACATGATCATTCCTTTAAAGGTAGATCACTCCCCAAGAAACTTCCAGAAGATCTAACTAGATTGTAATTTTTGCTGTCATAGAAGGATAAACCGATTGAATCAACATTTGGATATAAATACAAATTCTCTAATCAGAGAAGACACAACTGTCATTAGGTTATAACCAACCCTAAAATGAAAATCCCTCTAAACGTGTTCCCTCCTAGGAATGGATGTGGCTCGCATGGGTGATTTCCCATACCTAATTCATGAAAAAACAACATATTAGGGGTATCTGTCATCTATGTCAACTACGGGAAACTAAATGATATGCAGTCTTTTTTTTTTTTTAAAGCCTTAGACATCAGAAGGAGTTGCTTTAGACAGATGTTGGCTGCCAAAGAATGAATGTCTTTATTCTTGTGAATGCAGATTTTACAAAGCAGCTTTGTGTCCAAATTCATGTGCCAAGAGATTTTGAATGTCATTCATCAGTATCCGAACTTGGTCTCGTAGTTAAGGTACCAGGCTAGAAAGCGAGAGACTGTGAGTTCTAGTCCTGCCCTTGGCACGAAAGCCGCTGAGTGACTTTGGGCCAATCACCAGGAGACTGTGAGTTCTAGTCCCGCCTTAAGCATGAAAGCTGGCTGGGTGACTTTGGGCCAATCACCAGGAGACGGTGAGTTCTAGTCCCGCCTTAAGCATGAAAGCCGGCTGGGTGACTTTGGGCCAATCACCAGGAGACTGTGACTTCTAGTCCCGCCTTAAGCATGAAAGCCGGCTGGGTGATTTTGGGTCAATCACAAGGAGATTGTGAGTTCTAGTCCCGCCTTAGGCATGAAAGCCGGCTGAGTGATCTTGGGCTAGCCAATGTCTCTCAGCCCAACCCACCTCACAGGGTTGTGGTGGGGAAAATAGGAGGAGGAAGGTGTGTTGGATATGTTCGCTGCTTTGAGTTATTTGAAAATAATAATAATAAAGATGTGATACAAAGAAAGAAACAAATAAATGGATGAATAGAATATGTGGCATTAAGATACCGACTTGATACACCCAGTCGTATTCTAAGCATCTGGTCACATCCTAAGTAAAGAACCTGCCAGTTGGTAGAACATTGTATTAAAAAGTTAGAAAATAGAAACTGGATTTTTCTGCTCTCCTCAAAGCAGGGCAGACATTCCTGAGCTCACACATTTTTTAAAAGGTCTGATGCTTTATCTCCCAAATCGTGACAAGAATGTTAAAAGATCATTGTTCGTTCAGTTGTCTTGGCAACAATATATGGTTTCTGGCCACCTTTTTCTAGGATGCGTTTTCTACTTTCCAGTTTGCGAGGACATCCATATATGTGTGCACATGTAGGTGTGTGCATACATGGGAACGGGTCATGGGTGGGATAAAGAGAGAAAGAGCCTTTGAAGCTGAGCTCAAGTCTTGGTGACTTTATTTATTGGTGAGCCTTCAATCTGCCCTTCCTTCAGAACTCAGAAAGAGTACAGTGTGTTTCTTCCTTTTATTTCTTTCCCCAATGACTCGGTGAGAAGGTTGGGTGAGGGAAAGAGGAACTGGCTCCAAACACATATTGTGGGCTTTTGTAAGTAAAGGTGGACCTGAATATAGGCCAGGGATTTAATTTGCCATCAATCTTCTTTGAGGAAGTTCTTTGGAGTCCTTGGTGCTCTCTAGCTTGGTTGTTTTCTTGCAGACGTTTCATTACCCAACTAAATAACTTCATCAGTTATCTAGTTGGTAATGAAATGTCTGCAGGAAAACCACCAAGCTCAGAGAGCTCCAAAGATCCCACAGTCCTCCTCTTCCTTCTCCTTCTCCTTCTCCTTCTCCTTCTCCTTCTCCTTCTCCTTCTCCTTCTCCTTCNATCTCTGCAGGAAAACCACCCCGCACACACACCTCCCAACATCCCCCACTCCTCCTCTTCCTTCTCCTCCTCCTCCTCCTCCTCCTCCTCCTCCTCCTCCCAAACCTGACTCCCTTCTAGCATTGATGATGTTACCTAGTTTGAGTAATGAAACATTTGCAAGAAAACTGCCAAGCTCAGAGGGCACCAAGGACTTCACAGTTCAACCCTGAGCTACAGATACTGTATATATTTTTTCTGATGTTCTTTGGATTTAAGAACCAGCCCTGAAGTTTTTCGGTTGATTTAACATCCAAGTAGAAATCCCAGTACAACTCCGTGGAGCATGTTTTGAGAGCCACGAAAATTGGCCAGGGGGTTGAAATCTGAGCTGGGTCACAGATAATGTAGCTTTTTGTAAAGTTGGGAACTGTAATCAATGGACTGAAATTTATAGTAAGAGAAGAGATTTCCCCCATGGAATGAAGAGATTTTCCCCAATCGGATGCTCTCCATGTGCATTGGACTACAAGTCCTGTAATGACCTCATGCTTCCTTACAGGCGGTCTGCAGGCATGCTCAAAAAGGTCAAGAGGTCATTGTAATGGTGTCATTGATGCTCTGCCTGGCTTTTTACATGTGATGCTTGTGATCTGGTATCTCGTGTGTGTGTGAATACATATGTCTGCGCGTGCATGTGTGTGTGTGTGTGTGCATGTGTACATACAGACAGGCTGACAGACTAAATATATTTATTTAACATTTCATTGCTGAATCCCTGTTCTTACCATTAGCTTTATCCAATTCTTCTTCTTGTGCCATATCCGTCATCAGACGTTGGCGATCATGTTGGCGATCCTATTTTTATCAACAGCCGCACGAAAAAGTGCTGCTGAGTTTTGTCCAAACCGGTCCCTTAGATTTTGAAGCCATGATGTTCTTCTTCTGCCTGGACCTCGTTTGCCTTCAATTTTTTTCCTGGAGGATTAGGTGAAGTATGACGTATTTTTCTGGGTGTTGCATCACATGTCCGAAATATTCTAACTTTCGCTTTTTTAATGGTTTTGATGACTTCCCTTGGCTTTCCCAGGCTGCTTATCACCTCCTCATTTCTAGTTTTGTCAACCCAGTTTATACTAACAGCTGCCTGTAAATCCACATTTCACGTTAATCCAACTGAGCTACCAAAAACACTGTAAGCAACCCAACACTTTGAAATTCGAACCACTAGGTGGCAGTATTGCCTTTTAGTCTTTTTGTCCTGCAGAAAGATAGGGATGACATCATCAAGAGACAGGCCCACAGCAAAAACTCAACTATCTCACCAGGAATTCTGTCTTCGGGGTGTGTGTGTGTGTGTGTGTGTGTGTGTTAGTTAGAAGCCAAGGAGAAGCCTACAAGCAGGGCCTAGATACGAGAGCACTGTCCCACACATGTCACTCAGCAGCTGTTCTTTGGAAGCTTTATTGCTTTGATTCTTAAAAAATTAGTATATATTATTATCCTCGAGCTACATCATCGCTGAAAAAACATTATCTTCTGTAGGATCACCACATCTGGATCACAGAGATCCACAGATCTATTGATGCAGAACATGCTGACTGGCTGCTGCTTTCCAGAGATCATCCAGATGTTTACAAGATGTTTTACACATTGGCAAAAACAATCAGAACACAAAATACAAACTAGATGATCATGACCTTGTTGATGATCCTCACTCAGCAAAGGACCTTGGTGTACTCATCTCTAAGGATCTAAGTGCCAGAGCCCACTGCAACAGCATTGCCAAGAAGGCATTAAGAGTGGTAAACCTAATCTTGCGTAGCTTCTTCTCTGGTAATATTGTACTTTTAACCAGAGCATACAAAACATTTGCTAGACCAATTCTCGAATACAGCTCATCTGTCTGGAACCCACACTACATATCAGACATTTACACAATTGAGAATGTCCAGAGATATTTCACTAGAAGAGTATTACATTCCTCTGTTCGCAACAGAATACCTTATGCAACCAGACTTGAAATTTTGGGACTTGAAAATTTAGAACTACGCCGCCTTCTGTCTGACCTAAGTGTAACGCACAAAATTATCTGCTACAATGTCCTACCTGTCAATGACTACTTCAGCTTCAACCGCAACAACACACGAGCACACAACAGATACAAACTTAATGTAAACCGCTCCAAACTCATACCTAAGGGGTCTGTAAGGGCCGTGCATAAGCGCACCATCGTGCCTACCGTCCCTGTCCTAATGTACCCATATATTCGTAAAATTTCTTGTACTCATAACCATGATTGTACTTCTTATATATTCACAAGCATGTTTATACTCTGTTTATACTTTGTTCGTAATCATATATACGCTTGACAAATAAATAAATAAATAAAGAAAAGGTAGTCCTCCACTTACAACCATTTGTTCAAAGCCACAATGGCACCCCCCCCCAAAAAGTGACTTACAACTGGTCCTTACAACTGTTGCAATATCCACAGTGGTGGGTTGCTACCGGTTCGCCCCGGTTCAGGCGAACCGGTAGCGACAGCGGCGGGAGGCTCCGCCCACCTGCCCGGACATCATCACGGATGATCTGCGCGTTCACAGTTCCGAACCGGTAGTGACGGTAAGTGAAACCCACTACTGAGTATCCCCCGGTCACATGATCAAAATTTGGGCAACTGGCAACTGGCATGTATTTATGACATTTGCAGTATCCCAGAGTCATGTGATTAACATTTTCAACCTTCACAGCTGGCTTCCGGCAAGCAAACTCAAGGAAAGATTTGCTGAACAACCACTAGGCTCATTTAACAACTCCAGCGATTTGCTTAGCATCCCCGGCAAAAAAGATCATGAAACTGTGGTTCTTCCCTTAAGAACCGCTTTGCTTAATAATGGAAATTCTGGTCCTGATTGTGGCTGTAATTCGAGGACCAACTCTACAGCCCAGCTCTGTAGCCCCAGTCTTTGAATCGAGGGGTCCTTGTTGCTCTCTGAGCTTGCTTGTTTTCTTGCAGACGTTTCATTAGCCAAACTAGGTAACATCATCAGGGCTAGTAAGGAGTGCAGTTTGCTGTCAGTTTATATTCTGGTGGCTTGCCCTGTCTGTGGGGGTGGTCTTAGAGAGGCAAGTAACCACAATATAAATTGACAGCAAACAGCACTCCTTACTAGCACTGATGATGTTACCTAGTGAATGTTTTATTTTAATATTGATGTATTTTTAAATTGTTTCTATTGCTGTCTTTTTTTATTTACTGTGAGCTGCCCAGAGTCCTTCGGGAGTTGGGCGGCATACAAATTTTGCTAAAATAAAATAAATAAAAAATAAATAAATAGTTGGGTAATGAAACGTCTGCAAGAAAACAAGCAAGCTCAGAGAGCACCCAGGACACCTGCCCAGAGTCCTTCGGGAGTTGGGCGGCATACAAAATCCCCATTCCCTTCTAGCACTGATGATGTTACCTAGTTTGGGTAATGAAACGTCTGCAAGAAAACAAGCAAGCTCAGAGAGCACCAAGGACCCCACAGTCCTCTTCCTCCTCTTCCTCTCCATAAACCCCACTCCCTTCTAGCACTGATGATGTTACCTAGTTTTGGTCATGAAACATCTGCAAGAAAATGACCAACTCAGAGAGCACCAAGGACCCCTCATGTCAACCCTGAGCTACAAATATTCTCCTTTATTAAACTTTGAATTTCTTAACTGCCAATTGCTACCACGTTTATACACAATGTCCTGTTATTGAATAACTACAAATACACCAAGTCAAGCAAGCTTCATTCTTGGGTTCATGTATTTTTGTGGGCAATGATATACATATGGTTTGTTGTTGCCATTTTGCAGAATGGCTTCCCTCCTCACCCCCACCCCCCAGCTTCTTGGGGTAGCCTTCAGTTCTGGTATCCCCGGGAAATCACCTAGTCAAGTACTAACAAGACATGGCCCTTCTGAATATCTGAACCCAGGCAAGATCAGATTTAAGATTTAACCTTAGACTGTCTACCGTGGACCTCACCCCATTCCTAAGAGGTCTGTAAGGGGCGGGCATAAGTGCACCAGCGTGCCTACCATCCCTTAACCATAAATCATAATCCGTACCGTAACCATGCTTGTACTTCTTATAGATTCACAATCATGTTTATACTTTGTCTGTAATCATATACACGCTTGACAAAATAAAAAAATAAAAAATAGATTCTGTCACTATTGTTTTTTATAAATAACTCAAGGCGGTGAATATATCTGATATTCCCTCCTCTTACTATTTTCTTCACAACAGCAACCTTGTGAGGTGGGATGGGCTGAGAGAGAGTGACAGAATCAAAGTTACTAGTTGGCTTTCATGCCTAAGGCAGGACTAGAATTCACCGTCTCCTGGTGATTGGGCTAAAGTCACCCAGCTGTCTTTCATGCCTAAGGCAGGACTAGAACTCACAATGACCTAGTGATTGGCCCAAAGTTATCCAACTGGCATTCATGCCTAACATGGGACTAGAACTCTCACTTAAACATTAGACCAAACTGGCTGAATGAATGAATGATCTATTTCTCCTGGATTTGTAAGGAAATACAAAATTAACTTGCAGCATAATCCAACATGTTTTTATTGGAAAGTGCTATTACGTTCACAGGGTTTACTCTCTCCTTATTCCTTCCTTAGGAGTATGATCTGAACTGTGTGATATGTCACAACTTAAAACATTGATGGGCATGATGTTATATTATGGAGTAACCACCAGAGGACACTCTTCCTTTGAGGTTGGTGTAGCAGAATGTAATTTATTGTTTAATTTTCAGGCAGAGCTGCCCTTTTTATAATTACAGCTCCTTTGAACAAGGGCTGTTCTCTTAATTGGACAAGAAAAATCCAAAGTGCCAAGCAAAAGTCCAGTTGCCTTTTGAAAAAGCACCTTTGGTGCTTTTTCTCAGCCATTATTATCTGGATGGCTGAGAATCTTCATAGACATTGGGTCAAATGTCACTTTTTCCAGTGCCGTTGTGACTTCGAATGGTCATTAAACGAACTGTTGTAAGCCAAGGACTACTTGCATTTTCCCAAAAGGACAGAGATAAACAAAAGAAGCATCAATTTACACTACAAATTTAGAAATGATGTACGCAATCTAAACAAAAATTACTTCCTTTAATGACTTATGTCCCTGGCCAGCCTGATACTCAGATGCTAACCATTGACGGGCCAGTTTGAGGTCCATATTGCTCGGTTTCTCAAAACTGGACAGTCCTTCCTGATGGTGGAGGTCTTCAGAAAGATGATTGGCTTCTGGACAATTCTTCTAATGTTGTTGTGGTTTCAACCATTCAGTCGTGTCCGACTCTTGAAGACTCTATAGGCAAGTGCTCTCCATTCCACCCCGTCAAGCACAGCTTCTTTCAGTTGTTGGATGTCCATCATTGTATCGGTTTTGATGGTATCAAGCCAGTGTGTTCTTTGCTTGCCCCGTCTTCTTGTTCCACTAACCATTCCTAGCCTCATTGACTTCTCCAATGAATTTGCACACACGACGTAGCCAAAGTAAATCAGACGTAGTTTCTTCTAATTCTTCTAATACAGGTTTGTAAAACTTTGCGTGGGATAACTCAGTATCTGATGCTATCCAGGGGCTGCTAAGTGCCATCATTCAAGCAACAGCTTCCTACCCCTTCAGGCTCAGGAGAACATTATCTGAACCAATGGAAATTGAGAGCTGCTCCTTGCCAGAGAATGTGGCCTATGCTTTCCATGTTAAAATATCTCTAAGCCACATCACATGTTATACAGAGGGAATTCCAGGTGTGCCTCTCCACAGGAAGCCTCATTGACTATACATGATGTTGCCTGAAGGCATCGTTCGCTTCGGTTGCACTTTAAAGCACAGGCACTTATCTTTAAATAACACATGCAAATTGAACACAGTGGGAAAAACCTTCCATTTTTTTTTTAGCCTGAATACCGTGGATTATTTTTGTGTGCACTCCATCTCTTGATCTTAGAGTCCTAGTGGACGATCCCTTAAATATGAGCCAGCAGCATGCAGCAACAGCTCAAAAAGCTAATGCGATCCTTGGCTGCATGAACACAGGCATAGAGTCAAGATCACGTGAAGTATTACTACCTCTTTATAAAACCTTAGTAAGACCACACCTGGAATACTGCACCCAGTTTGGGTCACCACATTACAAAAAAGATATTGAGACTTTGGAAAAAGTGCAGAGAAGAGCAGCTAAGATGATTAAGGGCCTGAAGACTAAAATATATGATGAACGGTTGCAGGAATTGAATTCTTTAGAGAAAAAAAGGACTAGGGCAGTGGTTCTCAACCTGTGGGTTGTGACCCCTTTGGGGGTCGAACGACCATTTCACAGGGGTCGCCGCGTGCATTAGCCCGCCATCTTGGTGCCACCATCACTTGCAGGGGTGAAATGCCGTGCCTGCGGGTTGCCGGACAGCCGGTAGCTACAGAAGCGGGAGACTTCGCCCACCCGCCCGGATGCCACCATTTGGGTTCTTTTACCCTCTGCACATGCGCAGAACGCTTTGCGCATGCGCAGAGGGTAAAAGAACCCAAATGGCGGCGTCCGGGCGAAGTCTCCCGCTCCGCAGGCAAGCCCGAACTGGGAGCATTTCATCCCTGGTGCCACGCCCCCTTTGTCACCTCATCGCGCGCGGTGAGGGGGTTGCGGGGGGTCGCGGCATTAGAAAGATTGAGAACCACTGGACTAGGGGGTGACATGATATCAGTATTCCTGTATTTGAGGGGCTGCCACAAAGAAGAGGGGGTTAATTTATTTTCCAAAGCACCAGAGGGCAGGACAAGAAACAACAAAGAGAGAAGCAGTGTAGAATTAAGGAGAAACTTCCTAACAGTGAGGACAATTAACTAGTGTAAAGGCTTGCCTTCACAAATTGTGGGTGTTTCATCACTGGAAGTTTTTAAAGAGACTGGACAGCCACTTGTCTGAAATAGTATAGGTTCTCCTGCTTGAGCAAGGGGTTGGGCTGGAAGACCTCCAAAGCAGAGGTGAAATGCTACCGGTTCGGACCGGTTATCCCGAACCGGTAGTAAAAAAATGCTACCGGTTCGCCTGAACTGGTAGTAAAAAAATGCTACCGGTTCAGGAGAACCGGTATATCTGATGATCAGCTGTGCGACGATCAGCTGTGCCGCACGATCTAGATTAGCTAGAAAGCAGGATTTCCATGCAGTGCTGAAAAAGGAGCATTTTGAAGCCATCAGAGTCTGCAAAGGTAAGTAGAACAGCGAGGGGGGGGGGATCAGCTGTGCCGCGCGATTTAGATTACCTAGAAAGCAGGAAATCCTGCTTTCTAGCTAATCTAGATCGCGCGGCACAACTGATCCCCCCCCTCGCTGTTCTACTTACCTTTGCAGACTCTGATGGCTTCAAAATGTTCCTTTTTCAGTGCTGCACGGTAGTGCCTGCGGTGCACATACGTGCGCAGCGTGCATGCGTGCGCAAAGCGCGCAAACCAAACCGGTAGCAGACTTCAGAGGATTTCACCCCTGCTCCAAAGGTCCCTTCCAACTCTATTCTGTAAGTAAATAAATATTTGTTTACTTGGAGACAACAATTCCATTAGCAATAGTCATTTGCACTTCGTTTCATGCCTGATTTGCACACCTTGTGACTCACTGAACAGAAAGCAAGCTCCGGGCTTTTCATTGTGGTCAGAAATACAATGCCTCTGTAATTACAGCTAAGTTCCTAGTTGGTAGCATCAGCATATGGTGTCACAGGTTTGTTTTCAGCTTGCTCATGCCTTTGCCCAAGGCAGGAGGTAAATCCCAAGTTACAATAATGTCAGTTGCGTCCCTGACCTTTGAAATGAACCTGTTCAGAAATGTATCTGTCCAGCTTCTCGTCTTCACCAGAGGTGGGTTCCTCCCGGTTTGGACCGGTTCTCCCGAACTGGTAGTGACCCGCTGGTGCTGTCACAATGACATCACTGATCCGGTTCGGTTGGTGCCAGTCCGTGGGCGCAGCCATCTTTTTTTTATTTTTTTTTTGAATTTTTTTTTTGAAAAAAAAAATTTCCCCTGCAGATGCGCAAAAGCCGAGTTTCTGGCACTGCGCATACGTCACCATCTTGTTTTCGGCATTTTTTTAATTTTTTTTTATTTTAATTTTTTTTTTACTGCACATGTGCGGCGCGGGAGGAAGCAAACCGGCAGCGAGGTAAGTTAGAACCCACCCCTGGTCTTCAAACATGCCTTCCAAATCTGGAACTTCAGAAGTTGTGGGTGCTTCATCACTGGAGGTTTTTAAGAGAAGTCTGGATAGCTGCTTGTCTGAAATGGTATAGGGTCTCCTGCTTAAGCAGGGGGTTGGACTAGAAGACCTCCAAGGTCCCTTCCAGCTCTGACTGATTGATTATTAGCGGCTTTCTCACATTAATTTTCCCCCAACCGAGAATACAATTTGAGTTTCTGCTTGGACAGAGTTTGATAGAACATATCAGATGCATAAAATTTGGCTAACTCGAGGGTTCCTTGACCATAATGATATGGCCATCAGTTCTTCTGGTATCTTGCATTTGTATAATGCTTGAATGTATGTGAGTAGATTGATAGAGAAATCTTTAAATGCTAAAAATGCTAACGCGATGTTGAAGTATATACCAAACCTTTGGAATCCGACTGTTTATCAGGAATTTTAGCTCTATTAAGCATGGGAGTGGCTAAAGGAATTATATTTAGAAACTAGATAAATCATATTATTCCAGATGTTACAAACTTGCTTTCAGAAATGTATGCAATTTTCTCCTAATCAAAGAATAAAGCAATATGTGCTACTATCGCAGAGATGTTGTGATGTTTCACAACAATGTTAGATGTTGATTATATTGAAGTAGGGTACGGTTTATTATTTGTTAATAAAGCAGTGTCTGCTGGTAACTTTAATATGTAGGTAGTCCTTGACTTATGACCACAATTGAGCCCAAAATTTATATTGCTAAGCGAGACATTTGTTAAGTGATTTTTGCCCCATTTTTCTACCTTTCTTGCCACAATTGTTAAGTGAATCATTGCGGTTGTTAAGTCAGCAACCCGGTTGTTAAGTGAACCTGGCTTCCCCATTGACTTTGCTTGTCCGAAGGTCACAAAAGGGGATCACGTGACCCTGGGACATTGCAACCGTCATAAATATGAGTCAGTTGCCAAGGGTCTGGATTTTGATCACGTGACTATGGGGATACTGCAAGGGTCGTAAGTGTGAAAAACGGTCATTAGTCACTTTTTTCAGTGCTGTTGTAACTTCAAACAGTCACTAAATGAACTGTTGTAAGTCAAGGACTATCTGTATAAGATAGATTTCTTTCCTTTTCTTTAGTTTGTTTAAAACATTTTATTTAAGTATATGTGTATGTGTCTACACATGTATTTAGCATGCTTAGATGACATCACGTTTTTACATTTTGAAACTATATGTCTATCAATTTCTCTCTCTCTCTCTCTCTCTCTCTCTCTCTCTCTCTCTCTCTCTCTCTCTCTCTCTATCTATCTTTCTATCTTCTTTTTCTTTTCTCTTACTATCTATCTTTCTATCTCTCTCTCCCCCTATCTATCTATCTATCGATCTATCTATCTAGCTATCTATCTATCTATCTAACTATCTATCTATCTATCTATCTATCTATCTATCTATCTATCTATCTATCTATCTATCTATCTATCTATCTATCTATCTATCTATCTATCTTAC
>QLTV01002273.1:1450002-1464194 GCA_003457575.1 Thermophis baileyi
GGACGGGACGGCCGGGGAAAGACGGGGAAGGAGGCGGCTCCGCTCCCTGCGCTCTAGGGGCGGGACTCCCGCCTCCTCGCAAGCTTGGGGGCCCCACCTCTCTCTCTCCCCCTCTGGGTGCTTCTGCCTGCCCTTCTCCCTCGAGGGCTGCGTGCCTTTGCAGGCGGGAAGGGAAGGAAGGGGACTGGATGTGGAGAGGGGAAGAGATACTGTCGCCTCTCCCCGCTTCCAGGAGCACTGAGCTCCCCCGTGTTGGAGCGACCGTCTTCGCAGCGGGACCAGGGGAGGAGGAGGAGGAGGCGCTGTAAGAATCCAGATGTGGTGCAGATGATGCACAGTTCTGCAGGGATGGTGGTGATGAAATCCTCCTTTCCGGCTTTTTTTCTTAGGCAGCAACTCGATCTCGGACGCATCTCCGTGGAGCAAGGCACAGTACGTCTATGGAGATTGTCAGTCATCCAAGTCATGGTTGTCCCAAAGGTGCTTTTTACAAGAGGCAACCGGACTTTCTGGTTTTTCTTTGAAGACGTTTCGCTTCTCATCCAAGAAGTTGCTTCAGCTTCAGCTTCTGAGCTGAGGAAGCTTCTTGGACGAGAAGCGAAATGTCTTCAAAGGAAAACCAGGAAGTCCAGTTGCCTCTTGAAAAAAACGCACCGTTGGGACAAGGCACAGTATGTGGTAGCTTCCAAATAAGCAGGGAGTGGGGGGCTGAGGGTGGGAAGAGGCTGGTTCTAGGTGCTGCCTTTTCAAAATGTGCCCATTAGAGATTGAGAGCATCACCTGCTATTGTAACAGGGTAAAGCTTGCCTGCTTGATAGGGGGGAGTGATGGTGCAAAATGCTTGTATGGACACGCTTGTAAGGGGAGGCCAGGTAAGTCAGCCTGGTTGACTTCATGCATAGATCCACCCCTCATTTCCTCGATAGCAGCATGGAAGAGGTTTGGGCTTTTGCTTTCCTCTCAGGTATTGACTTTCCAGTTGAATCTACAGTTCTCGGTCTTCCGTGCGGCCTCCCATCCTGCAGCTCACTAGGTCTGGATGGAATGTCCACCAGGCAAGGCCAGCTGGGTGCTGTCACTTAGCAGGATGAGCTGTATGGGCCAATGACACTCAGAGCAGGGATGCCCAACCTTGGCAATTTTAAGACTGTGGATTTCAATTCCCAGAATTCCCCAGCCAGCCATGCTGGCTGGGGAATTCGGGGAGTTGAAGTCCACAGGTCTTAAAGTTGCCAAGGTTGGACAGCCTTGCTCTAGAACGTCTTGCTTTGATGGGAGAAGGCAACAGGTGACATGGATATCTATTGAGATTCTCAGTCATCCAGGTCATGGTTATCCCAAAGGTGCTTTTTCAAGAGGCAACTGGACTTTCTGGACTTTTTCTTTGAAGATGTTTCGTTTCTCATCCAAGAAGCTTCTTAGCTGAAGAAGCTTCCTGGATGAGAAGCGAAACGTCTTCTAAGAAAAACCAGAAAGTCCAGTTGCCTCTTGAAAAAGCACTTTTGGGATGGACAGTTTCTGGAAGGATCATTTCAGGGCTCTGGGTCTTTGACAGCTCACCTCCCGCAAAGCTTCCGCTTGTGATTCTCTGCAGCCATTGGTGGTCAATCTGACATGCCTGACATTCCTTTTGAACCTAGTTTTGGGTTGGAACATTTCTGGCACAGTTTGTAGTGAGACCAATAAATAGGTCATAGGAAACAGGCAGAACTGAAGGGGCTGCCTTGTTGACCAAGAGCGACAACAATTGCTAAGGGGATGTTGGAATCTTCCCTTCTTTCCTCCCGCTGCTAGATCTCCAGTCTGGTAGCTCCATGGATCAACTAGAGATATCTACCATCTCCTGGTCTGAACAGTTCCATCTGTAAATGCAATAGAAGGTTTCTATTGTCTCTCACTTATAGGAGAGACAAACAAAGGGAGGGTAGACCAGGTGAAATGCACACAAGACATAATCGGTCCGGATTGGAAGACTTTCTTGATGCTTCTTGTAGCTCTACTTCTTCTGCGCTTGACTTAGAACAAGGGTAGGCAGCCTTGTGTTTCAACTACAACTTCCACAGTTTGTTGCCTAACAAGGGTTAAAAGTTTAAAACATCTGAAGGACTCCAGGTTGTGGATTACCCCAAACTTAAGGTCATCCTCTGATCAGATAGCAGGTTTAGGACAAAACACATTTCTTTGGGGTAGAATGACTCCATGGGCTTTCTTGGTACAAAGATTAAGAATTTAAGACGGAGAGCTATGATCTTCTCTAGAGCTTCTCATAGAACTTCTCTATGGTCAGAAGCAGTTAAGTCCTTCAAGTTACCCTTGAGTAGTTTTCCTAAACTTGGGTTGTATGGTTAGGTGATGACAACCCTGCTCAATCAGCTCCCCAGGAATGTCTGCAGGATTAAGGAATGATGGGAATTGTAGTACAAACATTTGCTCTAAAGTTGAAAAAAAACAACAAAAACCCCGAAGCAAGAGAGCTGGCCTATATGAAGTTCTTATGTACTTATTTATTCAGTGCTCTTATTTTCTTATGTATTCAATGGAGTCAGGACATTGCTTTCTTTTCTGAACTCACTCAAACAGCAGGATACAGCAGCCTCTTCCTTTTGAAAGTCTTTTCAGGAACCTTGATTGAAAGAAGGTCTAAAGAGACTTGAAAGCAAATGGAGCTTTTTCTCTTTCTTCCAAGCATTTCCAACTGTCTTCTTTTGGTTTTATTTCCTTCCAAGTTTAATTTTTTTCCCTTTTGCAAAAAAGAAAAAAAAGAAAAAAAGAATGAAAAATAGAAAAGAAAAAAGAATATATTTAATAAAAAGAAAAAAAAAGACAGAAATAAAAACTTCCACCTTCATCACAAGAATAAGCAATTTAAAAAATAGGTTTTTACCTTCCTATATCTCATATCCAAAAACAAATCCATAAAGCCATGTCATTCAGTCCTGGTCAGCAAAATTCCATTAAGGGTTACCAGAGATAACAATATATTTTAACCTTGATCAAATGAACCAACGTTATGTTCCTTCCTTTTACTTTTAACAATCTTGAGCTTTAGTCCCTTCAAATAACGTCCTAGAACTTGATTTCTCTTCATTTTTCCCTTGTCCCTTCTCACAAAATTCTTCAAAGCTTTAACAAGTTCCTTTATTGAATTCAATATAGGAAAATTATTCAGGTGACTTGTTATTTGTATATCCTTTTTAATTACTAAGACATCAGCTGGTTTCTTTAGTATGTTCAGTGTAACACTTTTTCCTATATCATTCATTTAGCCTGCC
Source organism: Thermophis baileyi (assembly GCA_003457575.1). Taxonomy (NCBI): domain Eukaryota; kingdom Metazoa; phylum Chordata; class Lepidosauria; order Squamata; family Dipsadidae; genus Thermophis; species Thermophis baileyi. The sequence continues at coordinate 1,453,275 of QLTV01002273.1, forward strand.
ATTTTTAAATCCACTTTCAGATCAATCTCAATCTTGTCTGGCAAAACTTGTTCCTCTTCCATAACATCTTTTAAATACAGTTTTACATTATCTTCAGAGTGCTTTGTCCAAAAATATCCACTTTATTCTACATTAATAAGTCAAATTTAAATTTCTTTCACTAAAGATTGAAGGAAATTCACTGAGTGATGTAAAACCGTCAATCCAAAGGTTTCTAATAGCTAAAAAAACTAGCACTAGCACTTAGACCTATAGTATATACTGCTCCATAGTGCTTTACAGCCCTCTCTAAGCAGTTTACAGAATCAACATATTGCCCAAGCAATCTGTGTGTCCTCTTTTTACCAACTTTGGAAGGATGGAAGGCTGAGTCAACCTTGAGCCGGTCAGGATCAAACTCCTGGCATTCGACAGAATTAGCCTGCAATACTGCACTCTAACCACTGTGCCACCATGGCACAGCAATTAACAAGCAATTTACAAAAATCAGTAGAGAAGTAAGTGTGTGAGTCCAGTGTCCTTTTGAACATGCTGACTATTGTTTGAGCAAAAAGATGGCTATTCCCTAATCTCCCAGAGCTCTAAATCCACTGTAGACCTCTATCTTATGGTCTCTTCATGAGACAAAACTGTATGGGGCCCTAGTGGGGAATCTCAAGTTTTCTCCTTGTCCAGAGAGTAATGACAAAAAGCCAGTTTAATTGCCCGCTCTTCATTCTGAATAATTTTTCAAAGTCACCTGAATAATTTTCCTATATTGAATTCAACAAAGGAACATGTTAAAGCTTTGAAGAATTTTGTGAGAAGGGACAAGGGAAAAATGAAGAGAAATCAAGTTCTAGGACGTTATTTGAAGTTCTAGGATGTTATTTGAAGGGACTAAAGCTCAAGATTGTTAAAAGTAAAAGGAAGGAACATAACCTTGGTTCATCTGATTAAGGTTAAAATATATTGTTATCTCTGGTAACCCTTAATGGAATTTTGCTGACCAGGACTGAATGACATGGCTTTATAGATTTGTTTATGGATAAGAAATGAGATATAGGAAGGTAAAAACCTATTTTTAAAATTGCTTATTCTTGTGATGAAGGTGGAAGTTTTTATTCTAACCACTGTGTTTAATTTGCCCGCTCTTCATTCTGCTGGCATCATTGGCTTTGCTTTTAGTGGAGCTGTCTTCAGTTCACCATTTCTTCCCCGGAGGTCTCATTTTTCATGGGAAGATTTATTTACTGCTGGGGTAAACAACTCTGTTCATCTAATTGCCTGACTCTTTGTCCTTCAAGGGAAATCCTGTGATTTGTTCTTAATTAGAGGAGGATTTGCTACTCTATTCCTTGCAATGTGGTTTCTTTTCCTTTTATTTGAGGCTTAGGGGATATCCTTCACAAACCCATGGAGATCAGGGGTAGAGTGTCGGTGTCGTTCAGTTGCACCACATGTTAGAAACATCATAGTCCTCACAGCTTCCTCCTAGTAAATCCTGAGATCAGATGTTGGACTTCTATTTTTTTTTAGTGCCTCTCTAGTGTGGCACTTCACTTCACTTCTTTTGCATGGATGCCGACAAGTTAAGTTGTGATTGGTCTGTGTGATAGATTCTTGACCAATAGGAAAGCAAGTTCTCAGTCCATATCAACCATCAGTAAAGACCCAGAGAGATTTAGCAATAGCGCTTATTTATTTATTTATTTATTTATTGAATTTATATTGCCGCCTATTCGCCCATGGTGACTCAAGGCGGCTTATAGAATAAAAGACCACATTTAAAACAATAAAAACTAACAAAAAGAATCAAATAAATTAATATGGTACAATATAACAAAATCACCCCCCCCACCCCCACCCCCCGGCCACAGCAGATCTTATACTTATACTTATATACCGCTTCACAATGTTTTACAGCCCTCTCTAAGCGGTTTACAGAGTCAGCCTATTGCCCCCAACAATCTCATTTTACCGTCCTCGGAAGGATGGAAGGCTGAGTCAACCATGAGCCCATCAGGATCGAACTCCTGGCATTTGGCAGAGTTTGCCTGCAATACTGCATTCTAACCACTGTGCCACCACGGATCCTAATGCAACATCCGAACAGCTACAGCAATAGCAATAGCAATAGCACTTAGAAATATATACCGCTTCACTGTGCTTTTACACCCCTCTCTAAGCGGTTCACAGAGTCGGCATATTTGCCCCCAACAATCTGGGTCCTCATTTTACCGTCCTCGGAAGGATGGAAGGCTGAGTCAACCTTGAGCCGGTCAGAATCGAACTCCTGGCCGTGGGTAGAGAATTGCCTGCATTCTAACTTCTATGACACCAGGGCTGTCTTTGTTTTCTTTTTGCCTGGATGGGATTTAAGCACATAATGGGCTTCATGTTTCATTGAGGACTTTCTTGATATGCTCAAGTTGAATGTTTGTTGTTCCTATCATTTCCATGCATGGCAACAAGCTCAGTTACATTTGTGGGAGATGTTTCCACAACTCTGATCTGGATTTCTCCCTTTTCATGACAGAAGCTCTAATCCAAACCCTAGTAGTATTTCCATTTTCTTCATTTACTTATTTTTTCAGGCTTCATTGCCATCAGTAGTATTGTTGTTTTTTTAAACCTTTCCCTGCCAGTAGACAATCACTAGATTAGCTGGGCTGTAATTCTCTTAATGTCATCATCATGGAAATGATGGAAGTTAATTGTCCACCCTAACCTGTTCAGTATGGTTGGTGGCTACTACTAATCAATTCAATGGGGCATTGTTTGGGGTTCAACATGGGAAAATTATCTCCCTCACAGCTTTGCAAGTTTAGTCTCAAAGACACTACTACTGTTTTCAGAAAAGGGATGGAATATAACACACTAACAGAGTTGGAAGCAGAGGTGGGTTCCTGCCGGTTCGGACTGGCTCTATAGAACTGGTAGCGGGAATTTCCCCCTGCTCGCTGAACCGGCAGCGATGAACTGGCACTCTTGGTGGCGCTGTAGGTGCCGCCATCTTGTTTTTTGCTTCTGTGCATGCGCAGAAGCCGGGGTTTTAGCACTGCACGTGCGTGTGCGCAAGGCGCGTGAGGAAGCGAACCGGCAGCAAGGTAAGCCAGAACCCACCCCTGGTTGGAAGGGACCTTGGAGGTCTTCTAGTCTCATCCCTTGCTCAAACAGGATACCCTATACCATTTCAGACAAGTGATTGTCCAATCTCTTCTTAAAAACCTCCAGTGTTGGAGCACCCACAGCTTCTGAAAGCAAGTCATTCCACTGATTACTGTATTCTTATTGTCAGGAAATTTCTCCTTAATTCTAGGTTGCTTCTCTCCTTGATTAGTTTCCACCCATTGCTTCTTGTCCTGCCTTCGGGAGATCTGGAGAATAGGTTCTTCTTTGTGGCAGCCCCTCAAATATTGGAATATTGCTATCATGTCACCCCTAGTCCTTCTTTTCATTAAACTAGACATCCAATTCCTGCAACCATTCTTATATGTTTTGACCTCCAGCCCTCTAATCATCTTTGTTGCTCTTCTCTGCACTCTTTCTAGAGTCTCAACATCTTTTTTATATCATGGCATAGGACATCATAAAACTGATGATGATTGTGTGTGAGCTGCCAGCGCAACTTAGTTGACTACATGTAGAGATGATATAGGTAAGGATTTCTTTACTGGAAATGCTCCAGTTTGATCAATGCAGGCATGATGGAAGTCACATCTACACATGGAGTTTGCTTAAGCCAGGGCAAAGCGGACTAAATTTTGATCCAATGGGTAAGATCTTTAGCCTTCCTCTATTCATTCTACTTACCTAAAAGAGGTTGGTTCTCTTTTAGGCCATGGTTAATGAGAATGATCAGTCAAAGTAGACGGCCATCATACAGACATTGGTCTGATGTCGATTTTCAGTGTTCCTTGCTGACTTTTCCATGGGAAGGTAGAACTTTTTGCTTTTTTTATTGTATATCATTTTTTATTAAAACTTTTAAACAAGAAGAGAAACTAATAGAAAGCGAGGAAGAAAAAAAAAAGGGAGAGCAAGCAAGCAAAGAAAAAGCAAAAAAGTGCAAGGAAAGAAAGGCAACTTGAAGAAAAATAGAAGGAAGGAAGAAGAAAAATAAAAGGAAAAGGAAGAAAACAGAATCTTCCAGTAGTCTTCACATCAGTTATAGGTACTTTGACCCTTCTCTCTAAAGTTGCACCATATTGCTTTTCTTTCTATAATCTGTCCTGTCTAATCATCAACATCACAACTCAAAAGAGAACATTAACTCCCCCCCCAAGTCTGATAAGCCTATTATTAAGACCGACACTCTACGTTCCATGGGCTTCTTTCATTAAAATGGTATCAAACCCACCACACACATTTTTGCAGGGGCTCAATTGCTTTGCCAAAGTTCAATGGCGTCTTTATTTGTTTAGCCCTCCATTTAGTTAACATTTTACCTCCCACAATCTGCTCGCTGCAGGACCCTTTGTGGTTTGCCAGCATAACAAGAATTCTAATTGCCTACCAATAACAAAGGAGCAGTTTTCCCTTCCCCCAATAAAATCACAGATAAAAGCATGAAACGGCCGAACCGACCAGCAATAGAAACACAGGGTGACATCGATAAATCAAAGATGTTCTTAGATAACTTGGTTCTTAATGATCTCCTACAACCTAATAAGATGGGCATCATGTGCCATTCCAATTGAACCCTGTCTGGTTTCAATGGACTTTAGGGGTGGGAGAAAGGAGGGGGTGGAAGAGCTGCTGATGGCCTGTAGGCTGCATGAACTAAACAAAAGGGGGTGAAGGGAAGGTCATTAAGAAACAATCACATCATTGTTTGTTGGAGTGGCAGGACTTGTCAGTGAATGTAACTGGCCTTAATGTTTTGGTATATGCTGCCTAGAAGGTGCTGAATGAAGACATGAGACTTAGACATATATTTGCACTCTTTTTCTCTTCTACTCCATCCAGGGGTGGGCTTCAAAAATTTAGCAAGGGGTTCTCTGCTTGGTTTTCTGGGTGGGCATGGCCATGGTGGGCGTGGGCTAGTCACCCTCCTGCACCATGGTGAGGGGGGGGCGTTTTTGCCCTCCCCAGGCTCCGGAGGCTTTCCTCGAGCCTCCAGGAGGGCGAAAACAGCCTCTCCAGGCTCCGGAGGCCCTCGTTTCCGGCCTTCCCGAACTTCCAGTAGGCCTGTTTTTCGCCCTCCCCGAGCCTCTGTGCACACCCTGCACTTACCTGCATCCAAAATGGGCCACGTGGGGACTCCTGGGAGGGGTGGGGTGTGGTGGGTGGGGCCAGCCAGGAGTGGGATTTGGGGGTTCTCCAAACTGCACAGAATCTTAGCTAGAGGTTCTCCCGAAACCCTGCGAACCCCCAGCAGCCCACCCCTGCATCAGACCTGCAAACGTGAAGCGTAGGATAGAAATTGTATCCAGGTGTGTTTCAAGAGTGCCATCTTGAAGAAAGCGTAGGATAGAAATTGTATCCAGGTGTGTTTCAAGAGTGCCATCTTGGAGAAAGCGTAGGATAGAAATTGTATCCAGGTGTGTTTCAAGAGTGCCGTCTTGAACAAAGCGTAGGATAGAAATTGTATCCAGGTGTGTTTCAAGAGTGCCATCTTGAACAAAGCGTAGGATAGAAATTGTATCCAGGTGTGTTTCAAGAGTGCATTGACAAATAAAATAAATAAATAAATAAATAAATAAATAAATAAATAAATAAATAAATCTGCACAGAATCTTAGCTAGAGGTTCTCCCGAACCCCTGCGAACCCCCAGCAGCCCACCCCTGATTCCATCTAAAATGAAAGCCAGCACATTTGGGCTGTTCTCCCTCTTCCCATCAGATGCTGGGGACTTCACATGATGTGCATTGCAAGCTCAGTGGGTGAGTCCTTTGTTTTAGCCAAGTGAATCCTGGGAGATTTCCCATCAGTCCTAAGAGAGAGCAGAATTCTTCCCACTGGCTATATCACGACACTTTGCAAATGATGTGAATGTGGCAACAGGGATACAACTTTTGGGCTGGTTCGAGGTGGTTGTGTGTGAGTCGTAGAAATCAGATCTACGGTTTCCTGCTTTCTGTAACAACAACAAAGAAAGGAAAAATAATGTTTTTATATAGATAATGCAAAGGTGTCTCATTTTTCCTCCCTAACTTCTCAATCCATAGAATTTAATCCTGGAGTCATGAGAAATCACATCCTCTTGCTTTGGGGATTTTTTTTCCCCATAAGAATTTCCAGAATAAATACGTTTGGAAACTCAGTAAATGGAACTCAACAAGTTTTGTAGATACCTAGTTGTTGCGATGAGTGGATGGAGAATTAGCAATAGCAATAGCAATAGCACTTAGACTTATATACCGCTTCACAGTGCTTTACAGCCCTCTCTAAGCGGTTCACAGAGTCAGCATATTGCCCCTAACAATCTGGGTCCTCATTTTACCCACCTCGGAAGGATGGAAGGCTGAGTCAACCTTGAGCCGGTGAGATTTGAACCGCCGAACTGCAGCTAGCAGTCAGCTGAAGTAGCCTGCAGTACTGCACTCTAACCACTGCGCCACCTCGGCTCTTAATTGACCTTTAACTCAGCTTGGGTGCTATATCTTGGTTCTCACTAACTGTGGTGAAGAAGTAGGCTTCAGTGCGAGACTGTACTACTTCAGGATGGAAGGAGAGAGGTATGATGTGAGCGAATGTCTTGGACCTATTCAGAGAGAAGACAAGAATAGCATCCTCCTTCGAAAGCTAATTATGGAAAGGAAGTTGTTGTATGCAAGAATTTTCTGTCATATCAGTCTCCTACCCAGCTCTACCCGAAAAGTAAAATGGTCCAACTCAGCAATGAGTTTACATTTGCACAATATACTATATGTGTGTAGCAGTTAAGTTGGGAAATATCCTTCCATCAACCGAAGCAGTAGTGGGTTCTAAAACCCTTTACTACCAGTGTGCGCACTCGCGCATGCGCGCGATGCTTTTGTGCATGCGCAGAAGCGTCCCGGGTGGGTGGGCGGAGCCTCCCACTGCCGCCACTACCGGTTCTAAGAACCGGTCCGAACCAGGAGCAACCCACCGCTGAACCGAAGGCTCACTATCTCTAGGTCAGGGGGTGTCACATTCGATTTTATTGAGGGACGCATCAGGGTTGTGTTTGACCTCGGGGGACCGGGGTAGGCATGGCCAGAGTGGGCATGGCCAGCTCAACATCACTCGTGTCGGGGGCGCCTGTGGCAGCCCGAGCGCTCTGCCAGCAACAACAGGCTCCCGAGCTCCGTTTTCGCCTGCGACGGCCTCCTGCAATCCTCTGCTAGCGAAAACGGAGCTCGGGAGGGCTGCCTGCAGCCCTCGTGAGCTTCATTTTTGCTGGCAGAGGCACTGCGGGCCCGTCCTTCGTTGTTTCCAGGGTGGCCTGTGGGCCAGATCTAAGCACCCTGTGTGCCAGATCTGGCCCCGGGCCTTGAGTTTTACACCCCTGCTCTAGGCTTTGCATGTTTTGGGTAGGGAGCAGTTGGGAACTGGATGAAGGAGTTTGCAAGTATTTGTGAACCTTATTGTGATGATTTTACTCTTTAAAAATCTCACCCCCCGTACCCCCGCACCAAATGCACAGAGAGACAAAGTTTTGAGCCCCATCCACTCATGGCTGTCTCTAGGGGCCATAGAAGGAATACCGCCAAGCTTCATGGAACAACTTAAGCCCTCCTGCTTAAGTATATTTTGTGAACACAGTCAGTGTGCAATGTTAATTGTGTAGCACTGCACTCTTATCAGTGGATTAGAAAGATCTCATCCTTGGCATACTAGGAGGACTGGTTGGGGGTGACAGCATCGTGTGTGGGGAGGATTAATTCCTCCTCATCCATGGCATCTCCAAATCAGTGGTGTGTTTCACTTACCTTTGCTATCGGTTTAGGAACGGGAGCGCGCGACGCTTCTGCGCATGCACAGACGCTTCTGCGCATGCGCAGAAGTTCCGTGATGACATTCGGCCGGGTGGGCGGAGCCTCCCGCCGCTGCTGCTACCGGTTCGCCCGAACTGGGCCGAACTGGTAGGAACCCACCACTGCTCCAAATGCTTCTGAGATACTTCCCAGAAAGTCATTTGACTCCCACCAATGGAAACCTTTTTTCCCCTACTACCAATTTCAGGGAGGTAAGTAAGTCCTGTCAGCATCAAGGCTAGGATGGAGAAGACAGAAAGAACATCTCCTTCAGACCAGATGCAAATTATTTCCGCTTTTTTAATGGTGCTTGCTTTAAATTGTGATGCTCCCAGACTTCACAGCAAGCCACATAATTAAACCAAGACGTGCTTCAACTCCAGCAGCTGAGGAGATGCTGGTCTTCTCTGCAGTGAAGTTTAAAAACCTCACTGCTCAAAAAGAGTGAATGGGTACTTCCTGCAATTGTGGTGTATTCGCTTTCTGTTGAAGATACGCGTAGTCCTTGACAGTTGAGTTCAGAGTTTCCATTGTTAAGCAAGGTGGGTGTTACGTGAGTCACAACCGATGTGTTGCAATCGTAGTTGCCATGTTTGTTAAGCGAATCTTTGCAGTTGTTAAGGGAATCACAGACTCATTAAGCAAATCCAGCTTTCTCTATTGCATGGGTGTCAAACTCGATCGCGTCACGTGACGTATCGTGTGACTTTTTTGCCTTTGCGGAGCCCAGGTGGGCGTGGCCTGTGCGTGATGCATCTGGCCCGCCGGCTGCCTATTTGATACCCCTGCCCGATTGACTTTGTTTGTTGGAAACAGGCTGAGAAGGTGGCAATCACGTGACTCCAGGATGCTGCGACTGTTGTAAATACATGCCAGCGGCTGAGTGCCCAAATTTTGATCACATGCCCATGGGGATGCTGCAACGATTGTAAGCATGAGCACTGGTTGTAAGTCATGGAATGGGACTTTAATTTTTAATTTTTGTCATTCGCATTTCATTTTCTGCCTCTGTTGGCACCCTTTCTTTAATGATTCTATTCCAATATTTCTTTGATATTAGTGTAACTCTTGTCCCGCAGTGAGTTGTCCTGTGGCAAGTTGGCTGTGGTGAGTTGGTTATGGCTAGTTGGCCACGGTAAATTGTCATAGACCTGATAAGTTACTTGTCTGTAGTTTTGTAACTTCGGTCACTAAATGAATGGTTGTAAGTTGACTACATGTACTTCTCTCTCTCTTTCTCTCTCTCTCTCTCTCTCTCTCCCCCTCTCCCTCTCCCATTCTCTTCCTCCCTCTCTCCCTCCCTCTCCCTTCCTCCCTCTCCCTCCCTCTCCCTCTTCCTCTCTCTCTCCTTCCTTTCCCCACTCCCTTCCCCCACTCCCTTCCCCCTCTCCCTCTCTCTCCCTCCCTCTCTTCCTCCCTCTCCTCCTCTGTCTCTCTCTCCCTCCCTCTCTCCCTCCCTCTCCCCCTCTGTCTCTCTCCCCCTCTGTCTCTCTCCCCCCCTCTGTCTCTTTCCCCCTCTGTCTCTCTCCCCCGAGGATCGTTTTATTTTTGCCCTGCTCCCACCTCTATCTCTTTCCCTTCCATTGCTGACTCTGGGAGGATCGTTTTTGCCCTGCCCCCCCTCCTTCCTTTTCCCCTTCAATTGCTGAATCTGGGAGGGATCGTTTTTGCCCTGCTCCCCCTTCTGTCTCTTTCCCTTCCATTGCTGACTCTGGGAGGTCTTCCATTCCTCTCTCTCTCTCTCTCTCTCTCTCTCTCTCTCTCTCTCTCTCTCCCCCTCCCCCTCCCTCTCCCCCCCCCCCCCTCTCTCTCCCCCTCCCCCCTCTCCTTTGTCCCAGTCTTATTTAAGGACATTGCTGGCATCATTTCTATTCTCTAATATGTCAAAAGCAGTTTGAAGACAGTCCACATTTTTCCTTCCTCTTCTACTACCTAGTAGTGTCACAGTCCCTGGAGAAATCAACATTCACTCCCCTCTACTCCATGACGAAGGAAACCACAACAACCAGTTGCTTCCATTCCTTTCCTCCCATGGTCTAACTTCATGTTAGGATTTGTCTTGTATGCAAAAAAGGAAAACAGAAATTTGAGCTGAGCCAAGGGGACAGCTACACTTTTTTTCCTTCGAAAGGGCCTGTTAAGATGGATGAAATCAAGAAATGAGCAGAGAAAGTGAGGCAAGAATTCCTCCAAACTGAGAAAGCTTTGGCATACTAGAGAGCTTTAATAATGCAAAGAAAACATTAGCTTCCCTGCAGTTTCAAGTACATTGTAGAGGAGTCAGTGATTAACTGGCTTACCTCTTGAGCGCCGGCAAGTTGGAAAAACCACAGATCTGGAGTTGGTTTCAAACTGGCGCAGAGTTCTTGATGAAAATGCCCTAAGTTACAAATCTGAGGCGTACAAGTTTAATTTGCTTAACTCATAACTCTTGATAGTGGTACTGTAAAGTACCAATAGAAGAGAAGATTTGTAGCTCAGGGTTAAACTGTGGGCTCCTTCCTTTCAGACATTTCATGACCCAACTAGGTAACATCATCAGGGTGTGTGAGTGTGAGGTTTGCTCCCTGTTTATATAAATATATAAGTGGAGAGCAAACCCCAATCCCTTCTAACACTGATGATGTTACCTAGTTCGGTAACGAAACGTCTGCAAGAAAACAACCAAGCTCAGCGAACACCAAGAACCCTGTACTCTGAAGTCTATAGAGTTACTTTCAGGCGGGCTTGGCCTCCACCACCATTTGAGAGCTTCATCCCATCTTTCAAACAGTGCCCACTTGAGGTTTTTTTTAATGCCTTATTGCGCTGTTCATTCATTCCTCAAATCTCACTCTGAGGGCACTGGATCAGCAAAGACATCTGCCTTTCTTGAACTCTTCCATCTGTGGTCTCTTGATACCATAAAATCCATTTTCCTGCCAAAAGCTGTTATATAAACCCAGAGCTCTCATTTCATTAGGAGAGAGAGATAGGGGGGGGACGGGGGGAGGG
>QLTV01002273.1:1474706-1543717 GCA_003457575.1 Thermophis baileyi
TCTTTCTTTCTTCTTTCCTCCCTCCAATGCTCCCTCCCTCCTGTTAGAATGCAGTATTGCAGGCTAATTCTGCCAGCAGTTTGATTCTGACCGGCTCAAGGTTGACTCATCCTTCCATCCTTCCGAGGTCAGTAAAATGAAGACCCAGATTGTTGAGGGCAAGATGCTAACTCTGTAAACTGCTTAGAGAGGGCCGTAAAGCACTATGAAGCGGTATATAAGTCTAAGTGCTATTGCTATCCGTTTGGAAGTCACCTGTGGCCAACAAATGTACTTCCAGCAGGACTTTTGTTTGGAACATCTGCTGTGGGACAACTGCAGCACCAACGGCCGCATAATTCAGTCTGGGCTAGCATTCATCTTAGAATGTTTCCTGGCTCAAAAATAACAGGCCAAAATGTACATTGGGAATGCTACATCACATATGGTGAATATTAGTGGAGGGTTTTCTTGCAATTTTAAGTGGGATCCTGACCTGGATAGGGACTGAAGGTTTTATCATCAAGAGCAGTACTATCGACTTTGATTGACAGACCTCACCCAGGGAATTGGGTTGCATTCCCAGTGTTTACTGTACGTTGAAACGGAGATCTTGGAGCTTAACTTTAGAATTTTTTTTTTTTTTTTGCAAATTGCTGGGTGATCCCCCCCCCCTTTAAAACTCAGGACTATATACTCATATAGACATAATTAGAATAAACTTTATACTGGGTGGCTCCAGCACAATTGGAATTGTATATCAGCTCCAGTCACTGCTTATAAGAACATTTCTGCAATCTTCACCTTCTGATAGCTAATTTTATGCAATTCCATTCATTATGTCTAAGGAGCAGTCAAAATGAGCAGCAAGATTTTCAGGAATATGACTTTTGCAGTCTTATATCCCAGTGATAGGCTACTTTTTATGGCATGGGTTTTTTTTTTTGCTTTTTGAAATGGTTTGGTCTTGTGGCAAGGGTCACAAAGACAGAGTAGGGATGTAGTAATGTCTCTGTGGACAAGGGTGAACATTTTTGGACCATTAACTATCTCTTCCGAATGTTGGGTTGTGATTCACGGCACAAAACTGATGGCTTTGTTGAAGCTAAAAGATACAAAATAGTGGTGAAAGTTTAGCTTAGCATGGTACAACAGCTGTCCTGTTGTGAGTGAAGAGTGTTGTGTGTGAAGAGTGAGAAAAGTGATCCCTCTTCTTTCTCCTGCTAGTGGACTGGAGCCCAGAACCGAGCTGGAGATTCTGAGATAATAATTGCATTGTATTTTAGGCTAGGCCCTGTTATGAAACACCATTTCTTTGAAGAATCTTGTAGCATCTTCTCTACTGGGTTTGGGAAGATTGTCAAGATCAAACTTTTAGAAATATAGAATATAGAATAACAGAGTTGGAAGGGACCTTGGAGGTCTTCTAGTCCAACCCCCTGCTTAGGCAGGAAACCCTACTCCACTTCAGACAAATGGTTATCCAACATCTTCTTTAAAACTTCCAGTGTTGGAGCATTCACAACTTCTGGAGGCAAGTTGTTCCACTGATTAATTGTTCTAACTGTCAGGAAATTTCTCCTTAGTTCTAAGTTGCTTCTCTCCTTGATTAGTTTCCACCCATTGCTTCTTGTTCTACCCTCAGGTGCTTTGGAGAATAGCTTCACTCCCTCTTCTTTGTGGCAGCCCCTGAGATATTGGAACACTGCTATCATGTCTCCCCTAGTCCTTCTTTTCATTAAACTAGACATACCCAGTTCCTGCAACCATTCTTTATATGTTCTTCATATTTTCTTCATATTTTCGTTCTTCATATTTTCCTTAGGACTCTGTTGTTTAAGGCACACCATAAACTTCTGATGCCAGGAGATTGTGTTGGTGGGATCTTTTATGATTGCTTTATGAATTTTAAATGTTTTGAAAACTGCCCCAGGGCCTGAGGGTCAGGAGGTTGGATGACTCACGGAGATATTTTGGTCACCACACTATAAAAAAGATGTTGAGACTCTAGAAAAAGTGCAGAGAAGAGCAACCAAAATGATTAGGGGACTGGAGGCTAAAACATACGATGAACGGTTGCAGGAACTGGGCATGGCTAGTCTAGTGAAGAGAAGGACCAGGGGAGACATGATAGCAGTCTTCCAATATTTGAGGGGCTGCCACAGAGAGGAGAGGGACAAGCTATTTTCCAAAGCACCTGAAGGCCAGACAAGGATTAATGGATGGAAACTGATCAAGGAGAGATTCATCCTGGAAATAAGGAGAAATTTTCTGACAGCAAATTTGAGGGAGAACAATCAACCAATGGAAGGCTTGCCTTCGGAAGTTGTGGGAGCTTCATCACTGGAAGCTTTCAAGAAGAGACTGGACTGCCATTTGTCAGAAATGGTGTAGGGTCTCCTGCTTGAGCAGGGGATTGGACTAGATGACCTACAAGGTCCCTTCCAGCTCTGTTAATCTGTTAGATCTCTTTTAATTATTTTGTTTAGGTTCATCCTTGATGGTATTGTTGGTTGCAATCCTTTAAAATTACCCACTGATGACATAAATGAATGAATGAGTCTGTTGGAGTCTGTAGTCCTTAAACATGGTAAATAAAGAAACAATGTACAGTGTGAACTTTGAGCCATTTGTCATCTAGCTGTAATGTAGAATACACAATAGCATACATTCTTTTTTTTTTTTTTTAAAAAAAACCTCTTGGTCTATCCCAAACTGGGACCTTTCAATCCTGTTCAACTGATTCCTTTTTTATCCGGATGTTGGCTTAAAACTCAAAGACTCTCTCCATCTGATTTCCCCATGCGCGGACCGATACTGCTAACTTCCTCTTAAGGATCAGCAGTTGCTTAGGAGAAGATGTTTTTTTTGGCTTGTCAGACAGGTTAGTTTCCTCTTTTTGTTTTTATCTTTTATTTTGTCCAAAAGTGAATGCCAGATCATCTGCTCTGGTTGATTTACATCCACCACAAAGGAGCCTGCTGGCTCCAAAATGTGTCTTTTGTAAAGATGATGTAAACCTACCTGCCTTTCCCCGTCGATGGCATTTGTGAGATGACCGAGAAGAGGAAGGAAGCAAGGATGCACGGAGCAATTCTGGCTACATTTTTAGACGTAATTTCAACTGGGGGGTTGATTTATTAAGCCTGTTGCAGGAAACGTGAAAAAGATATCTTAGTCAGTGGGATGTCAATTGTGTACCTATTTTGGCAGAAAATGTAGCGGATTGATGATATGAATGCTAAATGTAGTCAATTCCGTTACAAAATCTGTCCAAATTTCTCCAAGTTTTCTTCTTCCCCAGCTTCCTGTGTCCCCCCCCCCTTTTTTTTCCTTATTCTCAGGGTGCTTTAATATTTCTTTCAGATTTTTTTTGAGTAATGATGTGTCTAAATTTATTTTATGGTTGCAAACCGATGATCCTTTCCCTTGGGACTGAATTGAAGTATGGAAAACTGGGAAGATGGAAGATTGTTGGAATCGTATCAACAATAACTGGACCAGGGGTGAAATCCAGCGGGTTCTGACAGGTTCTAGAGAACGAGGTAGCGGAAATTTTGAGTAGTTTGGAGAACTGGCCAATACCACCTCTGGCTGGCCCCAGAGCGGGGTGGGAATGGAGATTTTGCAATATCCTTCCCCTGCCATGCCCACCAAGCCACGCCCACCATGCCACACCACGCCCACCAAGCCACGCCCACAGAACCGGTAGTAAAAAAAAATTGGATTTCACCACTGAACTGGACGCAGGCATATTGCTTAGCTGCCTAAGGTCATTTGCAAGATTCTTATGCCCACCATGCCACACCACGCCCACCAAGCCACGCCCACAGAACCGGTAGTAAAAAAAATTGGATTTGCAAGATTCTTATGCCCATAAATATTTCACCAAAATACTCTTCTCCTTTTGAGACAAAAAAAATAAACATTTTCCCCCCCATTAGACCGAGAAGGATCAGAAAGAGCACTTAAGAAATGTTTAGCACACAACCCTTGTGCTATTGCACTTTGACTTTTGTGGATCAGTTTTATCTTGCATGGTTTGGTGATGATCACACCATATCTCCAAGCCGTCCAGCTACTTCTGGACCTTTCTGCTGATTGTTTTATAGACATCCTGACTGTGCAATCTTTATTCTTTTCGTACTTATGGATGTTATGGCCAGTTCTCCGTGTCTCTCCCAGTGGTGAAATCCAATTTTTTTTTACTACCGGTTCTGTGGGTGTGGCTTGGTGGGTGTGGTGTGGCTTGGTGGGCGTGGCTTGGTGGGCGTGGCTTGGTGGGCGTGGCAGGGGAAGGATACTGCAAAATCTCAATTCCCACCCCACTCTGGGGCCAGCCAGAGGTGGTATTTGCCGGTTCACTGAACTACTCAAAATTTCCGCTACCGGTTCTCCAGAACCTGTCAGAACCTGCTGGATTTCACCCCTGGTCTCTCCTATAGTCCAAGTCTAGTCTCTGCAGTTTTCTTTGCTAGATTGCTGAGATTGATAGAGATCAAATATTGTCAGCCTTCCAAGGGAGTCAAGGTCTCTGAGAGGAGCTAGGAATCTTGGCATCTATTTTAGGCAGGCTATTGTAACATGATTTGTAAGTCTATCAAAGTTTCTCTCTAGTGCAACCTATATCGAACTCAATCAAGGTGGAGTTGTTTTGACTTTCTTATTTCCCCACTTTCTCATTTCCCAGGACTTAGAAGTATCTTTTCATCCCAGCATGTGTCTCAAGTCTTGCAGGATATGGCCTGGAGCTCTTCCTTGTTGCTTTTGAACAAGAGGATATGGAAGCAATTTGTAACAAGAACATAGCAATGCTGTCCATGTTCAGTTTGTGGATTGACTTCTTCAGGACGTGATGTCAATCCTGGATCCCAGCAGCAGTAAGAATGGGATGTGGCAAGGTTCCCTTATGTTCTGCCTGATGCTGGATAAGGGAGTGGTTGGTTTTAATCTTTTCCAACGATGCCAGTCATGGCATGAAGCGTTCATACCTAGAACATGTAATATAATACAAGTAAAAAATGTAGCTAATTTTCATGTTTCGAGCTGGGGAAATTATTTTTGTTCCCCTTGAATGATCTTAGCTGAATTATTGGCATCACACTCTAGGAACATTAAGAGCACCACTCAGCATTCTCCATGATGAAGAACAACCAAACATCTGAGCAGCATCACCTTGCCAACTGGCTTCCACCAAGAGATGCTTTTTGAGCATTGAAATTTAACTTGCCATACTTCTGCTTCTGGCACAATGAAATGTTTGTCTCTTGCTCAATTCTTTAACTATGTTCTCAGTTTCTTCTCATGACTTCATACTGAATTGCTCATGCCTTTTCTCCTAGTATTCTTCACTAGGAAAGCCCCCCACCCTTGTCAGTTTGTCAAGCCTGCCAGAAACCCATATTTATGAGCATTTTTCACAGGTCCACCTAATCCCAGCATTAATAGGACTGCCACTTGGGGTGCTTCATCCATACCATTACTAGATAAACATCTGAGATGTTTTAAGAGTAGCTGTAAAGCATGATTGTGCAATAAGGAGCCCTGGTGGCACAGTGGTTAGAATGCAGTACTGCAGACTAATTCTGCTCACTGCCAGGAGTTCGATCCTGACCAGCTCAAGCTTGACTCAGCCTTCCATCCTTCCGAGGTTGGTAAAATGTGGACCCAGATATTTGGGGGGCAATATGCTGACTCTGTAATCTACCCAGAGAGTGTTGTAAAACACTGTGGGGTGGTATCAGAGGTGGTATTCAGCCGTTTCGGACCGGTTCAGGTGAACCGGTAGTGGCCATTTTGAGCAGTTCGGAGAACCGGCAAATACCACCTCTGGTTGGCCCCGCCCTCCCTCCCCCGCCGTTCCCTGTCCTATATTCCCCTTTTTTAAGCTCAGCTGATTCGCGCGGCAGAGCGGATAGCCGCGCCTCAGCTGAGCTAAACAACAGCTCAGCTCACCAGTGCTGACACCGAGATCGGTCTTTGAGTGCTGCCACGTTTTCAAGCAGCGCATGCGAGCCAAGTGCATGCGCAGAAGATTTTGCGCATGCGCGGACGAGGCTCGTGCGAGCGAAGCAAGCGCACATGTGCTCGCTCTCACATTTTTGGTGCTGCTGGGTGAACCAGTAGGTAAATTATGTGAATCCCACCCCTGGGTGGTATATAAGTCTAGGTGCCTTTGCTATTGCTATAAGCAAGGTGGTATATCAATGGGTTGCAACTTGATGTGCTCTGGATGTTTTGGCATTGCAGCCAATAGAATTCTTAGTTAGTTTGGTGTTTGGTTGTGAGTGACTGACTATGACTGACTCTGATGCAAATATATTCAAAATAAACTGGGTTTGTTTCTGGATAATGTATGGAATCATATTTGATTGCATTCACATTTGGGAGCTTTGGCATTCAAAGCAGTCTTGTTGATGACGATGCTATCCATTCAATCATGTCCGAGTCTTGGTGATTCTATGAACCAACTCTCTCTACATTTTTTCAATTTTGTACAACTTCTTTCAGTCGTTTTATGTTCTGGCTGGTGTCAGCTTTGATGGAGTCTAGCCGCTGTGTTTTTTGGCGGCCTCATTTCCTTTTACCACTGACCATTCCAAGCATAAATTTTCCAGTGAGTTTGACTGCGTGACATGGCCAAAATAAGTAAGGTGGAATTTTCTGATTTTGCCTTCCAGCGAATATGCCTATTTTTATATGCTCTATTTGACACAGAACTAAATTCATGACGTATCTGTCTATACCATTATTCTCCCTTCTTAGAAGTAATATACCTTCTTTCAGGAGCTGCTGTAGCTACAATGAGCCACCAGCACTTTACATAGGCATACCTTCCTAGACAGTAAACTGTTTGAGGTCCTGAGTATATTCCTGAGTCTCTTGGAAAGAAAGATCACTTGCTGTGAAAAGAAAGATCACTCCTCATGAAAGATCACGAGAAGTGATACTACTGCTTTATAATGCCTTGGAAAGACCACACTTGGAATACTGCATCCAATTTTGGTCACTACAATATAAAAAAGGTGTTGAGACTCTGGAAAGAGTTCAGAGAAGAGCGACAAAGATAATGGGGGGGCGGGCTGAAGGCAAAAACATATGAAGAACAATTTGCAGGAATTGGGTATGTCTAGTCTAGTGAAAAGAAGGACTAGGGGGTGACATGATAGCAATGTTCCAATACTTGAGGGGCTGCCATAAAGAAGAGAGGGTCAACCTATTTTCCAAAGCACCTGAAGTCAGAACAAAAAGCAATGTATGGAAACTAATCAAGGAGAGAAGCAATCTAGAACCAAGGAGAAATATCCTGACAGTAAGAACAATCAAGCAGTGGAACAGCTTGCCTCCAGAAGTTGTGGATGCTCTATCACTGGAGACTTTTTAAGGGACTCAACAACCATTTGTCTAAAATGGTATAGGGTCACCTGCTTGAGGAGGGGTTGGACTAGAATAGAATAGAGCTGGAAGGGATCTTGGAGGTCTACTAGTCCAACCCCCTGTTCAAGCTGGAGACCCTATACCATTTCAGACAGGTGGCTAGAAGTCCTCCAAGGTCCTTTCCAACTCTGTTCTTTTGCTATAAAGAATAAGGAGAGCATCCTAATCAGGCTGGGACAACATAGCTTGGCTATGATAGTTTATTTCCTGGCATGACTTCTCAATTCATCTACCTTAGTTCTGAATTCTGGCTTCAGCCCCTCGACACGCATGTCTGGCTCGTGGTCATTGCCTGGTTCTTTGACAGCTGTCTATGACTAAGCTCTAACAATTCTCAACAAGAGTTGGCTTATCCAGTAGATCTCAGCTTGCTGGATTTGGCTTGTGAAGGGTTCAGCTCAAGTACAAATATTCAAAATATGAGGGTGGTCACATGGCCATCTCACAGATAATAAATCCATCCTTGAAAGCAACAAGAGGGAAGAAGGAACAGGGAAATAAGAAATAGAATGTGTTCGAACCAGCCTCCTATGGAGGAAATGAAGAACGTTAGGCAATTAGTCTGAATTTAGCTGCATTCAGAGGTGGGTTTCAGCAGGTTCTGACCAGTTCTGGAGAACCGGTAGCGGAAATTTTGAGTAGTTCGGAGAACCGGCAAATACTACCTTCTGGCTGGCCCCGCTCCCATCTATTCCCTGCCTCCCGAGTCCCAGCTGATCGGGAGGGAATGGGGATTTTGCAGTAACCTTCCCCTGGAGTGGGGAGGGAATGGAGATTTTCCCCTGCCACGCCCACCAAGCCACGCCCACCAAGCCACACCATGCCCACCAAGCCACGCCCACAGAACCGGTAGTAAAAAAAATTGAATCCCACCACTGGCTGCATTGTTTAGTGAACTGAAGAAATGGACCACATTTTAAGTACCAAGCAGAAATGTTTCATCTCCCTTTCTACTCATACTTTCAAATATGGGATGATGGTGACTTCCAGCTTCCTCTTATCACCTGTAACCCTTCATCTCAAGTAAAAAATCTCTGTGTTGATAAATATCTAGAAGTCAACCATAGTTAATTGCAGTTTTTCAAGGTAAAATGCCAGTAATTTACTGCTTCAAAGGCCAAGCATAATCAGAAGAGTTGGAAGGATCTTGTAGATCAACAGATTAAATTTTTGTTCAGCTTAGATACCCAGAATAAAAGCTTTTCTGTGGTTTTCAGCAACTACTTGACGATCTTCAGCAAAGGCAATCCACCTATTTGCAAATGGGCTTCTTGTATGGATTGTTTGGAGGCTTTAGGGCTGAAAGGTCCGGAGATCACTATAAATAAGCAAAGAAACAAATCTATTTAGAATTAAGTTCCATTGCATTTAACAAGGTTTATTCACAGATAGGTGTATATAGGATTGTATCCTGAGATGTTCTTCATTATTATTCCAGTTATCAACTGTTTTGTAAATGAATAAGACGGATAGCTAGAACTATTTCAAAAGTTTGCCTTTGAAGTTGAAATCAATCCAAGCAAATGGATATTTGGGAAGCATTTTGGCTGTAACAACCAAATTGTCTCTATATCACTTTTTAAATTATTAAAAAAAACACAACCGTTGAGATTAAAGGATAGTTTCTTGTTCTTGGCAGGATTTGTGTGGGGCTACCACCTGTGACACCCTGGGAATGGCAGATGTCGGCACCATGTGTGACCCCAAACGCAGTTGCTCCGTCATTGAGGATGATGGTCTTCCTTCCGCTTTTACTACAGCTCATGAGCTAGGTAAGGAGTTCGATCCCAGGTAGAGGCAGATATTTCTCTCTCTGGGCATACTGAGAATATATCTGCTGAACAAAACTCCACATTGGTGACAGGAAGGGCATCCGGCCAGTAAACACTCAGCTCCATTCAGTTGGCCAGACTCTACCCCACAAAGGATTATGGAATCGTTAAGAGAAGACGACGAATGGCTTCCAAAAAGGAAAGAAAGATAAGAGAGAAGATTTAGAAGAACATCTAAAGCTGGTTGGGTGACTTTGGGCCAATCACCAGGAGTCTGTGATTTCTTAGTCCCACTTTAGGCATGAAAGATGGCTGGATGATTTTGGGCCAATCACCAGGAGACTGGGAGTTCACCTTAGACATGAATGACAAATGGGTGACTTTGGGCTAATCTTCAGGAGACTGTAAATTCTAATCCCACCTTAAGCCTGAAAGCTGGCTGGGTGGTTTTGAGCCTATCACTCTTTCTCAGTCCAACCAGGGTTACAGGGTTGTTGCTGTGTGGAAAATAGGAGGAGAAAGGAATATTAGATATGTTCATCACCCTGAGTTTATTAAAAATAATAAAGGTCGGGTAAGAATAAATTCTAAGGAAAAAAAAAAGAAACTTCTGAAGATTACAAAGACCTCCTCACCTTCAGAGATACCAGCCTTGTAATCCAACACTATTTGGGGCATTTCAGTTCTATGACTTTTGTGGTGGTCATCTATAGTTAGAAAAGGAAGAAACGGGAGATCAGGAACTGGGAGAACACAGATCTCCAGAAGATGGTTCCAAGTCAGCCTGTTTAGTCTTTGAATCCAGCAGCATCAAATCATTTGCAGCTTGTGCTTTGCATCTGCCTGGTTTTGCATGCTCTCCTTCCGATGTTTGGCAGACCATTCTTGGCCAGAAGTTTCAATCCATCAGCCAGTGACTTTGGAAGTGGTCACTTAACCCAAGCCACAGCCCAGAGGCAGAGCCCACACCTGTGGTTGACACCTGCCAAACAGATTTTGCCAAGGAAACGGAGGGAGGGTGTGTGTGGATTGAATCCATTTTTAACAGAAGAATTCTCTCTCTAATTAGGGAAAGAAGCTTGGCGTTTAAAATAAATCCCAGTACTTGAATTCAGGAAGTCTTGACAATAGCAAAAGTTTAAGAATAGTTTTGTGGGAAACGCAGCCTTGTAAATGAATGTGTATATATGTTTGTGGAGGAAAAAGAGAGCAACAGCCTGCAATTTTATTCCCTGTGCCACGGGAAGGCTCAGTTGGAACTGCTGGAGAACAGCTGTTCGAAAGAGAAGGAATCCCAAGCGGAGGATTCCTCGTTGCTGGCTGTTCTGTTCCCAGGCTTTAGAGATCCTGAAATAATATGTAATTGCTGGGATGCGTTAGACACACACCTCAATCCAGAGCGACAGAGTGTCTCCTGAAGTGACAACCAAATGGCTTGGTTCTCATTTAGAGAGCAGAAAGAGGACTTGGGGTTTAGAGGATCAAATCATTCCGATTCAAAATAGTTCCTATCCCAAAATTAGAAATGGTTTCACTGCAAATTAGATTCCTCTGGCCGGGATAGTCCAGCTCATGGCAAGGCCCTTTGCTGTCATTTAATGGTTCCCTTCAGGGTTGGTGGCAATTTTAACTGAGTGACCCATGCTGGATTAAATTCAGCTGCATTGTCTTGTAGGACAATCTCTTTACAGAGTCAACTATCACAGTGAGCAATAGATATCATGTAATGTCTAATAAATCCAACTAACCAAAAAACTGTGAAGACTGTACATTTTTGATTATCCTGTCTCTAGACCAGGGGTGTCCAACCTTGGCACTTTGGACCAATTACAGGAGACTGTGAGTTCAAATCCCACCTTAGGTATGAAAGACAGCTGGATGACTTTGGGCCAATCACAGGAGACTATGAGTTCTAGTCCCACCTTAGGTATGAAAGACAGCTGGATGACTTTGGGCCAATCACAGGAGACTGTGAGTTCAAATCCCACCTTAGGTATGAAAGACAGCTGGATGACTTTGGGCCAATCACAGGAGACTATGAGTTCTAGTCCCACCTTAGGTATGAAAGACAGCTGGATGACTTTGGGCCAATCACAGGAGATTATGAGTTCGCTGGTAACCTTAGGCATGAAAGACAGCTGGATGACTTTGGGCCAGTCACAGGAGACTATGAGTTCTAGTCCCTTGGTCCTTAACACCAATAAGACCAAGGAGCTTATAGTGGACTATAGAAGGAATAGATCAGACATCCAGCCCTTGCTTATCAATGGAGCAAGTGGCCAGTTTTAAATTTCTGGGTGTTATCATAAAAGAGGACCTGACCTGGGGCACTCACATTGCAGCAGGGGTGGGTTCCTCCCAGTTCGGACCGGTTCTCCTGAACTGGTAGTGTCCCGCTGGTGACATCACGATGACGAACTGGATCGGTCGGTGCCGGTCCGTGGGGGCCGCCATCTTTTTTTTGAATATTTTTTGAATTTTTTGGAATTTTTTTTGAATTTTTTAAAAAAATTTTTCCACGTCTGAGCATGCGCAGAAGCAGACTTCCGGCACTGTGCATGCGGTCGCCATCTTTTTTTCAGCTTTTTTTTTTTGGATTTTTTTGGATTTTTTGTTACTGCGCATGCGTGCGCGCATGAAGCGTGCGCGTGCGCCCACGAGGTGCACCCACACAGCACGGGAGGGAGGGAGAAAACCGGCAGCGAGGTAAGTTGGAACCCACCCCTGCATTGCAGCACTGGTCAAAAGGCCCCAGCAGAGATTATACTACCTGAGACTTCTCAGGAAACAACAAATGAATGAAAAACTACTGGTGGCCTTCTACCGCTGCACCATAGAGACTATTTTAACTTACTGCACCTGTGTATGGTTTGCCAATAGCACAGTGGCAGATATGATTCTAGTCCAACCTTAGGCATGAAAGACAGCTGGATGACTTTGGGCCAGTCACAGGAGACTATGAGATCTAGTCCCACTTTAGGAATAAAAGATGGCTGGGTGACTTTGGTTCAGTCACTCTGCAGATCCTGCCCTTGTCGAAAAACACAAGAAGAAGAAAAAAAATGGGTTCCAAAGGCAACTTCTCAGTCCCAGTGAGAAGCAGAATGCTTGGGTGAGATAGTTTATCACTTGATCTAGCAGGAGGACAGTCAATATTCTGAAATTACAATAAACAAATACAGTTCATTTCTGGCCTGACATCCCCTGATAATAAGCCCAATTGGGCTTTTGAGTGCATGGCAATAAGGCCAAGCGCTTATTTCAGGGTTCAAAAAAATATAAGACAGGGTCTTATTTTCGGGGAAACATGGTAGAGATTCTTCCACTAGTCCCAGTATGTCTGTGGCCTGCTTTCAGATGTTCCACCCAGAGTAGCTATGAGTTTGAATAAGGATTTCTCCTTTTCTCTTCTCCTCCCTGGTTTCTCATTCCCCCCCCCCTCGAGACATTCGAAAGGACAAGTATCTGCACACATAGTGTATGGTGTGAGCCTTGGCAAAGAAAACTGCTGGCTTGCAGGTCTTGCTGGCAGGAATTGCACGCTGCATCTGTTGTAAATTTATTGGCCTTTGAGGGACAACCTGATTAGAACATGAGAAGGAAGATGTTTGTGGATCTAGGAAAGGGAATGTAGACTACAACAGTTTTGCTGCAGGCCTTTGCAAAGCCGTATGCAGCAGAGGTCACTTCTTTCATGGATTGTGGAAGAAAAAGCAAAGAGGAGGTGGAGGACACAAATGAAACCTTGATGAAACCTCCAGACCATGCCAAGTCCAACAGATTTGTCTTGTGGCCTGTTCGGGTCTTGATAGCTGGTGTCAATTCTGTTGCCTGGACAGCATAAAAGAGACTTCTTTTTAAACCCCTTAATGACTCCTTCCATAATATATATGAATGGGTTGAAACTGACCAGGGTTGGTATTCACTTACCTTCCCTACCGGTTTGCAAATGTGAATACCACCTCTGAACCTGACCAGTTATTCAGATAAGAACATTGGTTTAATCCAGGGGTGTCAAATTCGATTTCATTGAGGGCCGCATCAGGGTTGTGTTTGACCTCAGGGGGCCGGGGTGGGCGTGGCCAGGGTGGGCATGGCCAACTCGACGTCACTCATTTCGGGGGTGCCTGTGGCGGCCCGAGTGCTCTGCCAGCGAAAACGAGCAACCCTCCGCCAGCGAAAACGGAGCTAGGGAGGCCTTGACACCCCTGGTTTAATCAATAACCAAATTAACCATGATTATGAACACAAGCACTGTTCTTGAATTAGAAGGACTCAAGTTCACTTTTTACCATCTTCCGTTTTGCATAAAGAAAACAAGGTTTCAGTAAGAGGAAACGGTATGTGGGAAGGAGAAACTAACAAATAATTCTATTCATTGCTAATTTTATTTCTCGGGAAGTGCCAGAATGCTGCCTGCAATTTTCAAACCATAACTCTCTCTTTCTAGGACATGTGTTCAACATGCCTCATGACAACGTGAAGGCTTGTGAAGAAGTCTTTGGTAAACTGAAGACCAACCATATGATGTCCCCCACTCTCATCCAAATTGACCGTATCAACCCATGGTCACCTTGTAGCACGGCCATCATCACTGACTTTCTGGACAGCGGACATGGTGAGGAGGGGAGAGGAGGTAGATACGTGAAAGAGAGATGGAGGTTAGAGACTATGGATGTGTGTCTGGAAACAGGCTGGTAAATAATACCCTTGTCACCGAAATGGAGGTGGACAAGTCAGAATGGTAGCTGTGAAATGATACCTACTTAGAAGAAAGGAAAGAGGTTCAACTCCCGAAGCTATCTTTTCTCACCTTGATTTACTTTGGAATAGTAAATTCTTGTGGTTAGTCACTGCTGATTTTTGCACAAATATATTATAATGCACACTTCTTGCCTCAGATGATCTGAGCTTATGGTCCTTCTTGGTGGCAATGAGTCTCAGCCAAAGTAATTGTGACAAAGGCTACCCAGTGGAGTTCACCCTTTTTTACAGTGTGCTGATGTGGGATTTCAGGACAAATCTTGGAATTTACTTTTATGCTGGAGCATCCAGCAAAACTCAGTGAAACAAACAGAATTTCTCTGTGAGATTCTCCAAATCTTAAAGATGAGACCCACAAAAACATGAGCAGACACTGTAGTCAAGATATAATCTAGATATCATCCTTTGCTCATCAGTAGTGGATTTCGTGTTGCAGTCCAGAACTGGTGATGTAATACTTTTTCAGACTGGCTCCATGTACTGTATTAAGCTGGGGTTTGTTCTAACAATGGTTTGTTAATAAGCCACAATGGGTTTACACTGAATACAAAGCCCTAAACCATGGTCTATAAAATACTAGACACTGCAAAGTCAAAACTAGGCCAACCTCCTTAAGACTCAGGCTGATATGAGCCGTGATGGTGCAGTGGTCAGAATGCAATACTGCAGGCTACTTCTGCTGACTGCTGGCTCCCTGCAGTTTGGCAGTTCGATTCTCACAGGCTCAAGGTTGACTCAGCCCTCCATCCTTCTGAGGTCGGTAAAATGAGGACCCAGAATGTTGGGGGCAATAGGCTGACTCTGTAAACTGCTTAGAGAGGGCTGTAAAGCACTGTGAAGCAGTATATAACTGTAAGTGCCATTGCTATATGCAAGCACAGTATTAGACTGTGACATTATTAAATCCAGGTTTGGAATTATTAAAGAATTTCCCTTTAATTTGGATATTTATTTTGCTACTGAATACCCCTGAAATGTTAAGATTCTTCCTTTAATTAAAAAAGAGAGAGAGAGAGAGAAAGAGACAAATCTTTTTGGAGAAAGGGAAGCAAAACCTTTCATCAAGATTTTTGTTAGCATCTCAGATAGTTTCTGCACATTTTTAACGCTTGATCTTATGTGTCAGTGTAGATATATTCATGAACTGGAATAGGCATAGCAACAGGTCAGTCAATGAGGGCTGTTTGGTGACTGAAACAGTTTGGAGCCTGGGCGTGGCTTAGTTTAACTGTTTCTGTATGTAGGAGAGTTCCTTTGTCTCTGCTCTCTCCTCAGCCTGTGTTTGTACCTACTTACAACCTCTTCTCTACCACGTTGGAAAAACCAGCATGGGTATTGTATATTTTCCTTATGTGTTATTATAAAGAAGTTTTGAATCCTGCTGAATTGTCTGATTGTGTGTGCTGCAACAAACTCTGATATATGCTATCAAGATGTTTATGTGAATCTACTCTTAGGAGTGTAGAGAAACTGAGCCTCTTAGAGAAGGTAAACCTAGAGGGTGTCAAAGATTCTTAAAACCAGCTGTCTAGAAAAATAGAATAATCACCCGATCAAGCTGTTTTGGCTCACTCCTCTACTTTTACTAAACAATTTACACTCGGAAAGCTGTAAATCATTAGAAATGCTAAGGCTGAATCTAACTTGGAACACACATTTTAGAAGGATCTGGAACTGTATGGCAGCAGGTCAACTGTACTCTTCCTTGCCTGAAGATTTTTTCTTTTTAAAAAATGTGATTTATATCAGATTTCTGTGCCAACCTCCAACCTATATATCCAAATCAGTTCACAATTTAAAGATGTAAATCTTAATCACTGTGTTTTCACCTCTGTCACCACTGTGACTAGTATTGGTAACAAAGAAAGAGAAATCGTCCTGATGCTACAGAGCCATAGTGTCAACCCTGAAGTTGGCTGAACTGAGGCCATTTTTTATTTTCCTGCTTCAGTGCTGACACATACTGGAGCTGAGGAATAGGGAGGGGGGAATACAGATAGCTGGGGTGCTGTAGCCAAAACAAAATGCTTTCCCTTGGGAACCAAGGACATTCCCGCAGGTGTTCAGAAGGAGGAGACTGAGGTCATCTAGCAACTGGACTGTATGCTGATTGGACCATGTGACTGAGGGTTTGGGGGAAGTGACAAACTTTCACTTTTAATTAGGTGAAAACCACGGGAACTTTTAGAGTCAGTTTTCACCAGATCTGTGCCAATATGATATTTCCAATAAAGCTATTCCTTGAGGACTTCACCTGCCTCGGAGTTTTTCTTGATATGGGATTATTACTTGGAACCCTGACACATAATTGCTCAGTGGTTAGAACACAGTATTGCAGGCTGACTCTGCCCACTGCCAGGAGTTTGATCCTGACCGGCTCAAAGTTGACTCAGCCTTCCATCCTTCCGAGGTCAGTAAAATGAGGACTCAGATTGTTGGGGGCAATATGCTGACATCTGTAAACCGGTCAGAGAGTGCTGTAAAGCACTATGAAGTGGTATATAAGTGTAAGCGCTATTGCTACGGACGGTTCCCTTGGGATGACCTCCCATTGTATTCCTCTGTCTTCTCCAGGTGATTGCCTCTTGGACCAACCCACCAAGCCTATCTCCTTGCCTCAAGAACTTCCCGGTTCCAGCTACAACCTCAATCAGCAGTGTGAGCTGGCCTTTGGCATTGGCTCCAAGCCTTGCCCATACATGCAATACTGCACCAAGCTTTGGTGCACCGGGAAGGCTCGCGGTCACATCATGTGCCAGACCCGTCACTTCCCTTGGGCTGATGGCACCAGCTGTGGAGAAGGGAGGTTCTGCATGAAAGGTGCCTGTGTGGAGAGGCATAACATCAGTAAGTACCGGGTGAGTACTGTTGGCTCTTTGCGTGGAGAGCAGCCCAATGGCTGAGGTTCACCAAGATCTATAGTTCAGGTCACAGATGCACTCTCGCATGCGCAAACGAACAGAAAAAAAGAGTAGGCAACCCAACATAATTCGATCCAGGCATGAATTATGCAGAATTTAGAATTTTGGAAGCATCTAAATTAACTATTGTACTCCACATGGATTTGGATAGTTGTACTCATATTCTCCTGAGTCATTGCTGATTTGCTTTGTTATGGTTTGGTTTAATCCACTTAAGAAAATTGCAGAGATCTGCACGAGCAGTTGATTTAATTGCTTGTTAGTTTCCACAACGAGTCAGCTCTTTCAAAATGCTAGGAAGAAAAATGATTCCTAATCGGATGATTATTAGAAATGCTGAAAACGCATCGTGCATGCATTTCATGGCACTAGCTAGCCAATGCATTGTGTTCCTTAAGAAAAAAATAGGGACGGCATCTTTGTGAGTTTTGTATCTGCTCAGTGTTTTATGCCCTGACAGGTGGATGGCAACTGGGGGAAGTGGGCACCTTATGGATCCTGTTCAAGGACGTGTGGTGGAGGAGTCCAGCTGGCTAAACGTCAATGCAACAATCCCCCTCCAGCTAATGAAGGGAAGTATTGCGAAGGGGTTCGAGTTAAATATCGCTCCTGCAGTTTGGATCCCTGCTTTGCTTCGGGTGAGATTTAATGAAGGTGCCAAACGAAGCACTGTCATGATGGAGGGGAGACCACGACTAGACTAGGTTTTGGTACAGGAGTTAAAGCATCAGACTAGAAACCAGCTGATTTTTGAGCTCTAGTCCCGCCTTAAATATGAAAGCCGGCTGAGTGACTTGGCCAATCACCAGGAGATTGTGAGTTCTAGTCCCACCTTAAGCATGAAAGCTGGGTGAGTGACTTGGCCAATCCCCAGGAGATTGTGAGTTCTAGTCCCACCTTAGGAAAGAAAGCCATCTGGGTGACAGAGTTTTAGTTCCACCTTAAGCATGAAAGCTGGCTGGGTGACTTTGGGTCAATCACAAGGAGATGGTGAGTTTTAGTTCCACCTTAAGCATGAAAGCTGGCTGGGTGACTTTGGGCCAATCACCAGGAGATGGTGAGTTCTAGTCTCACCTTAGGAAAGAAAGCCAGCTGACTTTTAGCCAATTGCCAGGAGTTCGAGTCCCACTTTAAAGCATGAAAGCTGGCTGTGTGACTTTGTGCCCAAATCTCAGCCCAAATCACTTGCAGAGTTGTTGTTGTGGGACAATAGGAGAAGGAAGGAGATATTAGGTGAGGCATTGGGCATGTTGTGAGTATTAGGTATGTGAGGAGGAAGGAGGTATTAGATAACTCACCATCTTGAATTATTTATAAAAATAAAAGCAGGATAAAAATCTGGGCATTATGGAGAGAAAATGTTCAGCTGTGTTAGATTTCCTCCTCTGCTTATGTTTAAGTCCCATATTTATGAACACGTGCAATGTTATCTGAAGATTCACTAGATGGTCCCTCTATTTGTGATGGTAGGAACCAGCTCCTAAAATCATTTCTGAAACTGATTTCTCATAGTTCCAGGGAAGAGTTTTCGGGAAGAACAATGTGAGGCTTTCAATGGCTATAACCACAGCACAAATCGGCTCACCGCCATTGTTTCTTGGGTCCCCAAATATTCTGGGGTGTCTCCCCGGGATAAGTGCAAACTCATCTGTCGAGCGAATGGAACTGGTTACTTTTATGTTTTAGCCCCAAAGGTAAGCTGGATTTTTTACTACTACTACTACTACTACTACTACTACTACTACTACTACTACTACTACTACTGCTGCTGCTGCTGCTGCTGCTGCTACTTTTTCTTCTTCTTCTTCTTCTTCTTCTTCTTCTTCTTCTTCTTCTTCTTCTTCTTCTTCTTCTTCTTCTTCTTCTTCTTCTTCTTCTTCTTCTTCTTCTTCTTCTTCTTCTTCTTCCTCCTCCTCCTCCTCCTCCTCCTCCTCCTCCTCCTCCTCCTCCTCCTCCTCCTCCTCCTCCTCCTCCTCCTCCTCCTCCTCCTCTAAAGTTGGATGGCAGCACAGACTTAGGACAAAGGCAATATGGCTGAAAAAAAAGACATATCCACTGGATATTTTAAAATGAAAGGAATGTATTTTAATAGATTTTCAATTTAGAGAAAAAGAGAAATTGTAAAGGGATGTTTGTTGAAGGGTGATTGATTAAAGTTATTTAGATTTTTCCTGGAAACAGATAAGTTCCATAATTTATTTACATTAAACGTTGACGAATGATTGTCTTTCCCTTGTTCTTCATTTGGATTCATTAAACCTACAAATGTACTCAATGATAATACTACACTTCTGTTCACAATTATTTGTATAATGTTTGCAATCACATTTTGCTTGCTTCCATGCGAAGCAGAGCCTTGGTTTTTAATGGGAGCCATGGACAACTCTGTGATAAAATAGTTGGCTTATGACCATAATTGAGCCTGGAATTATAATAATAAGTTGTTGCAGTTGTGACCAGACCCAATTTTGTGACATTTTTTCCCAGTGGTTCTTAAGTGAACACTGTGGCTGTTAAATGAACACTGTAGTTGTTAAGCAGCTCACTTTTCCCACGTGATATATTTTGCTAGAAATTGGAAGGAAATGCTGGAAACCTGCAAAAAGCATTGCAAATTGCAGGGTGAGCCAGTTGCCAAGTGCCCATAATGTGATCATTTGACTGGGGGTATTTGTGACCATGAAAACAGGTTGTTAAGTAGCTTTTTTGGAGGGAGGGGGCGGGGATCCATCATAACTTTGAACAGTCATTAAGTGACTGGACATAAGTCAAGAACTACCTGTGTTGCAGCGCAGCTAGAATGCTACTCGGAATCATTTTGGTGGTTTTGAATCTTCATCCCTTTTCCACTTCCAAATGGTGCCCAAGATCTCAGTAATATTTTTTAAAAAATCAAGATTCATGTACAGGTATTCATCATGCATAGCACCGCAGAATATTCAACCACACGACAAAAGTCCTAGTGAAAAGTGGGGCAATTAGATTTTATGGGCAGAGCAAAGGATAACATTTCCTTTGCTAGGACCATGGGCAAGGATGACTGATGATGACTTGTTTCCAAAACAAATTGATACGGATCAATATTTCACCCTCTCTAGGTTTGACTAAAGCAGCACTGGATTCTATTCTTACCTTTCTGATTTCCAGGTGGTGGATGGTACACCATGTTCTCCAGACTCTAGCTCGCTATGCGTCCAGGGGAAATGTATCAAAGCTGGGTGCGATGGGAAACTTGGTTCCAAAAAGAAATTCGACAAGTGTGGCGTGTGTGGAGGAGACAACAAAAGCTGCAAGAAAGTTTCAGGCTTGTTCACCAAACCCATGTGAGTGAACTTTGGGTAGAGTCACCGAAAGACCAGCATAAAGACTGAATGGATCTAGCTAGACCAATGTCAAGGCAAGGCCATGTTTGGCTAGATCCGTATCCGAGGCTTAACTGAATGACTGAATCAACCCATCTTCTTGGTCCTTCCAATATATTGAATCATAAATTAATGAGCTATGTTCGTGCCATACCCTTCTGAGAGAACAAACAGGACATTTGAGGAAAATGAACACATCATTTTTATGGCAGAAACCTAGTGTGTTAACAGTCTTCAAAATTCCCCAATACTGGCCACAGTGCTGGAACTTACAGGAGCCATAGCTCAAAATCCATTCTCTATGCTTAACTTCCCATATAAAAGAACCCATATAAAGAACGGTTGCTGGAAAACTGGGTATGTCTAGTTTGATGAAAAGAAGGACTAGGGGTGACATGATAGCAATGTTCCAATATCTCAGGGGCTGCCACAAAGAAGAGGGAGTGAAGGAGTGTAGGACAAGAAGCAATGGATGGAAACTAATCAAGGAGAGATGCAACTTAGAACTAAGGAGAAATTTCCTGACAGTTAGAACAATTAACCAGTGGAACAACTTGCCTCCAGAAGTAGTAAATGCTCCAACACTGGAAGTTTTTAAGAAGAGATTGGATAACCATTTGTCTGAAATGGTATAGGGTTTCCTGCCTAAGCAGGGGGTTGGACTAGAAGACCTCCAAGGTCCCTTCCAACTCTGTTATTCTATTCTATTCTATTCTAACTCTATTAAATCAGCTGAAATTTGTGGTCCCGTATAGGGACACTGCATGAGTTCACCTGCTTTGCATCATTGTCTTACCTTTGCAACCCCTGTTGTTTTGGCCAACACAAGTCAAGTATCTCTTAGGTGAATTTGCTAACTCGTATTAACACTTTGTCTTTCTTCTACCTTTTGTCTTTCTTCTAGGCATGGCTACAACTTTGTGGTGCTCCTCCCAGCTGGTGCCTCCAGCATTGACATCCGGCAGAGAGGCTACAAGGGTCTGATTAGTGATGACAATTACCTGGCCCTGAAGAATGCACATGGCAAATATCTTCTGAATGGACATTTCATTGTCTCCGCGGTGGAAAGGGACTTAATAGTCAAGGGCAGTGTGATTCGCTATAGTGGAACAGGTACAGCCGTGGAAAGCCTCCAAGCCTTTATGCCCATCCAGGAACCCCTGACGGTGGAAGTGCTATCAGTTGGGAAGATGACGCCACCTCGAGTACGCTACTCCTTCTACTTGCCCAAAGAAAGCAAAGAGGACAAGTCTTCCTATCACCGTAAAGATGGGAAGCGTCCTCCAGTCCTCAACAACAGTATTCTCAGCCTGTCCAACCGCCTGGATCTGGGTCAGCTGGATTACAAACGCCCCGCTTACAAATGGGCTACCACCAACTGGGAAGACTGTTCGGTCACTTGCGGCAACGGTCTGCAGAAACGCATGGTGCTGTGTCGCGACGCCCTTGGCCAGCTGGCCTCCTCTTGCGATGCCACTCAGAGGCCTGTTGACATCAGAATATGCGGAGATCCTTGCCCAACTTGGGAGGCATCTCCCTGGTCCTCGTGCTCCAAAACTTGTGGCAGGGGGTTTAAAAGGCGCATACTGAGATGCACAGGGCGGGGTGGCACCCTGCTGCCCCGTGAACGCTGCAACCTCAGGAAGAAACCACAGGAGTTGGACTTTTGCACCCTGAGACCTTGCTGACCGGGCTGTCTCTACAATTGACCAAAGTCAAATGTGCTACTTTCTGACTCTCGGTGATCAAGTGGCTGAAAATGTACAAATAGCCTCTGGGGGGAGGGAGTGGGATCCAGCTGAGTCAAAGGAGATCTGCTACATAGTGCATTTTGACCAAGAACATTCTAAGAGGGGAGAAGAAGAGTACCAATAAGAAGGGGGCTTGACAGAGGTTTTGACCATCCAGTCACTTAGTAGTAAAGCAGAAGTAAACAACTACCTCGAAATTGCCCAAACCTCCTAGAAGTTACCACCATTCAGCCATGTATTCTGTGGCCCTGAAGGAGAAGGCAAGGCCAGACCTGAAAAGCAGCACTATCTTGAGATGGACCCAAGACAAGGAAGGTGATTCCTTAGAGCCATGGCTCTAAATCCTTTCCAAAATAATAAAAAAGATCTAAAATATAAAAGGGACTCTTATGACCACCCACCTCCTTCAACTCCCAGGGTTATAGTGGACCATAAGGAAGTACCATTGAACCTAGAACGAAAGAATTGTAAGACTTCCATGAGTATAACATGGTACCCCTAAGAAAGCGATATCCTAGCTCTGATGGAATTGCAGGTCTCTAGACACACATGCGGTTCGTATTTCCATGCAGGACTAATAACCAGTCACTGATTGGTAGCTACCAATTAACATTTATGAGCAATGTGCATTTTAATGGTGCTGGACCAAATTGCCTCTGAAGTGTTGGCTTTGCCTGCTTCCCATGGTTCGTGCCAAGAGATCTACCATGTTGGGTAAGGTGGAGCTGCATCTTATTTTCCTGCTCCTTAGGGAACAGGAACGCATCTTTCGTCTTTTCTTCCCTGCTTTTGTTATTTAAGCCCACATATCTCCCAGGGTCCCTGTTTCATGTTAGAATTCTCCAATCCAGAATACATCTGCAAAATACATGTGAACACCTGAACATTGGATTTTGGATTCAAGCCAGGCTAGCTTTGTCCTTTGTATGAAAAAAAAAATGAAAAGGGGATGAACTTAATGCTCCCAGGATGATTCTGCTAGAGTACTTGAACATGATCACAAAGTAAGGGAGAAAGTATAGTTGTAACTAATGCCCAACTAATCAAGGAGAGAACCAACCTAGAACTAAGGAGAAATTTCCTGACTGTTAGAGCAATTAATCAGTGGAACAATTTGCCTCCAGAAGTTGTGGCTGCTCCAACACTGGACGTTTTTAAGAAGAGATTGAACAGCCATTTGTCTGAAAGGGCTTCCTGCATGAGCAGGGAGTTAGACTAGAAGTCTGTTAGATTGAACAACAATCTTATCTGTAGTACAGAGGCCTACTCTGTTGTCCTGCGCTGAAAACCTATTATGGAGATATTGCACCTTAATGTTTTCTATATAAATTCTATAAACTAAAATTGAATTGTTGGAATAGCTGTTGTTTTTCAACCTGGAGGCATGTAAAAAAATATAGTTCCCATCTCATGAAAAGCAGAATATTCCTGAATATTATAGATAGCTTCAAGGGTAGTATTTGGTCTTTACCTTCCCATAAGATAGACCAGGTGGGAATGAAGTCCTATAGTTCATCCTAAGGCAAAGCAGGGCAGGAAAAATGATACATGAAGTAAAACACTATCCAGAGTCAAGGTCCTTGATTTTGTAATCTTAGGGTTGTTGGTTTAGGATGCAGTCTCTACATCTTTCTTTGGGGACACCAGACAATATTCTTAGGCAGCTGCTGGAATTTCTTATAGCAATCATTATACTAGCCTTTGGCAGTCTAAGAACAAATTAATAGGCAAACAACATGCCATTCCTATTATCTGCAGGTGAAAACAGCTGTTGACAATGCTCTGGAAGACCGTCCAATTTCCATAGCATTGTGTGAAAGAGAACAAACATGCCTATGTTTTTGTGTCAGTGATCATTCTTTTACAGGTGCTCTTCATGCCTTCCAAGAGGGTTTAAATCAGTGGTGGGATTCAAATTTTTTTACTACCAGTTCTGTGGGCGTGGCTTGGTAGGCGTGGCAGGGGAAAGATACTTTAAAATCTCCATTCCCACCCCACTCCAGGGGAAGGTTACTGCAAAATCCCCATTTCCTCCCGATCAGCTGGGACTCGGGAGGCAGAGAATAGATGGGGGCGGGGCCAGTCAGAGGTGGTATTTACCCGTTCTCCGAACTACTCAAAATTTCTGCTACCGGTTCTCCAGAACTGGTCAGAACCTGCTGAATCCCACCTCTGGTTAAATTCTGGGGTAAAATGCATGGGCGCTTTGAGCTGCAGATGCCCTATGAAACCTTCAGGAGAAACCCACCACAATGGAGCATCAGATAACATTAACAAGTCCTAAGATGGAAGAACTTTGGCCTTAGGGAGTTTTCATCCCTTAATATTTTGGTCCTGGATTTATTTCAATGGAAGCCTGAGTCTTGATGGCTGCCACCCATCACTGCTTGTTTCCCCCACTTCCTTTGGGTTTGATATCTGTGGATTCTATAATATTAGTGAGCATCCCCCGCCCCCAAAATGCACACTTTGAAGTCTGGAGTAGAAATAAAAGCCAGTCTTGTCTAGTCTCAAATTTGTACCTTGGTGAAAGACAAGTTATCCTAGAGAAAGGGTGTCAAACTCAAGGCCGGAGGGCCAAATCTGGCCTGCGGGGTACATAGATCTGGCCCGCGGGGCTGCTCTGGAAACAGCAAAGGACCAGCCCGCGGTGCTTCTGCCAGAGAAAACGGGCTCCCGAGCCTCCGTTTTTGGCTGTCACGGCCTCCTGCAACCCTCTGCCAGTGAAAACGGAGCTTGGGAGGGCCCTCCCGAGCTCAGTTTTCACTGGCAGAGGGTTGCAGGAGGCCGTGGCAGCCAAAAACAGAGCTCGGGAGCCCGTTCTCGCTGGCAGAGCGCTCGGGCCACCACAGGCGCCCCCGACAGGAGTGATGTCGAGCTGGCGACACCCCTCCTCCCTCCCCCCCGAGGTCAAACATAACCCTGATGCGGCCCTCAATGAAATCGAGTTTGACACCCCTGTCCTAGAGCTTCTAAGACTTTACATTCTTCCTCCAGATTTTTCATGCCTTCCCCAAAAATAATCACGGGCTTCTTTTCAGCCGCATGTAGCAAAGAGAGGAACTAGGGTTTTCAAAATGGTGCTTCTGATACGAGTTTTTTTGTTCTATTTTTGAACAGGATTTCTATTTACAAAAAAATAGGACCATTCCTCTCTCTCCTTCAAGAATGTTTACAAGGTGTTTTTTTTTTTTAAACTGTGTTATACTCACAAAACCATGAGCAAAGATAATGGGGGCTTACGTGCTACGAGGCCATATCCAAACCTGTTGAAATGGCTCCATAGAAACCAATAGATTTTTTTTTAGAGGAGCAGAATTAGACCTTTTATGGGAGGGCTTCTCCTTGAGATGGTAGGAAGAAGAATTATGAAGCTTCATTGGCCAATAGTGTAGTGTGTAGAATGGAAAATTTCTGGACTGGACAGAATTGTTTTTGTTGTCCTTCTTCTCTAGTGGTACTGTAATTCCAAGGTGCTTGACTGCTGTTATTTCTAGACCGTTGTATAGAATTTAGGTAATAAAGTTCTGAAGGGTTCTAAAATTAATCTGTTGGAGTCCAAACCAGAAATTTCTCATACTTCCAACACACATGTTTATGTGAAAGCATATCAACCCTGTTACATTTAAGAAGGTTTTTTTTTGAAATTTTATCAATTTAGTTATCATTTTCAGAGTGAATTCAGTTACTTTTTAAAAGTTAGCTATCTGATTTTACTCAAAAAAAAAAAAGGGCTATGGCATGTACTTGAGCAAGATTGCTATTGGTGCAGACTTGAGTTCATTACTCTTGTTTCCCCCCCCCCAAGTCTCTTTTGACAGCTAACCTGGTATAAAAAAATAATACATGTTTTTTGGTATGGATATGTCCTTGAGTATGTTAATAATTCCAGTGCGTCTCTAGAGATGAGAAATTCCAGAAAGTACTATCTGTCCACTGTAAATGTCGCTAAATAGGAAAGTTAGGTTGTGTAACAGGTTGGCTTTCAAACCCGTTTTGGAGCTTTTTATTTTTTTATTTTTATTTAGATGTCACTTGTCAAATTTGCAGCTGGTCTTGGTCACTATTACTTGGGTTTTCAATTGGCTCATGGGGAATAATCAATCATGGTCTGTCTCTATGTGTCATGCTGGTTATGACACACTTCCACATGCAAAGGAAGCATGAGTCACTGAATATTTATGGGAACATGGGGCTGTGGAACCAGTCGGGCGGTGGACTTGTTCCAGCATGGCTGTTCTGAGGCTCTGAGCGTCAGATGCTAAAGAACAATGTCAAGGATTCTGAGGCCTAACTAATCTTCCAGATAGATGTATTGGCTCCCACCAGCTCATAAAAATTCACACTTCCTCTTATTGTCAGGTCAGTCTCTGGTTCTGATTACACCACAAGCTTTTGTCCATTTTAATTTTTATTATCCTGCCAAGGCTTTCTCTAAACGATTCCGGAGTCGATAGGGTAAAGAGACATTATGAAATCCATCGCTCCCATTATTTAGAGAAAGGGGATGACTAAACCCATTTAAGTCTATGGTGTACAATTATCTACGTCTCTAAGGAAAGCAAACGATAGACAGTGGAAGGAGACCGTCTTCCTCCTATAAATATGGTGTGCGTATTTGTGTTTGTGTGTATGTGAACTCTTTAAGAATCCTAGGAATTGTAGTTTGGCAAGGTTAATGAGAAATGTCAGTAAGAAGTTACAGTTCTCGACACAAACAGCTATGTTTCCCAAGTTCCCTTGGGAAGAAGAAACAGCTGTTCAACTAATTTAGGTTTCTAGTTATGTCCACCAACTCAACTGTTTTGACTTTCCTCGTCCCAAAAGCTTTGCAGATGTGTGTATATTTGGGGGGAAGGTTCAAATGCTAAACGATTTCTTCACACACATGCCTAGTATACACCTGAAACACGATGTAATTATTGTTTGCAGAGGGATCTTGTTTCTTTCTTTAGATTGATAAATGTATCAGTGTCAAAGATTTTGTGCCCTTGTCACTCATCTAGCAAAAATGTAGGTATCTATTTTCCCTGGTTAAGATGAGTTGTGATTACATTCCGTTGTCTGTGGAAATTCTCAGTGATCCAGGTCATGGTTGTTCCAAAGGTGCTTTTTTCAAAAGGCAACTGGACTTCCTGTTTTTTTTCCTTGAAGACATTTCGCTTCTCAGGCAAGAAGCTTCTTCAATTCTGACTTGAACTGAAGAAGCTTCTTGGATGAGAAGGGAAACGTCTTCAAGGAAAAACAAAGTCCAGTTGCATTTTGAAGAAAGCATCTTTGGGACATTCCATTCCATTGAATTCTGAAATTTGGAATTCAGGGCTGAAGAGTCCTAGACTTGCCAAAAGAGTTTC
Organism: Thermophis baileyi; assembly: GCA_003457575.1. Lineage (NCBI taxonomy): Eukaryota > Metazoa > Chordata > Lepidosauria > Squamata > Dipsadidae > Thermophis > Thermophis baileyi. The sequence goes on from QLTV01002273.1 coordinate 1,502,047, forward strand.
AGAAAATCTTAAATATTAAAAAATAGGGGGGAATATCCTACAATACATCGGTAATGCAAATATAGATTAAGCACAGACCCTCAAGCAGACTGTTGATTCCCCGAGGACGAATCTGATTGGATGTTTTTAAAGATTTCTTCTTCCCCTTTATTCATGGATTGGCCTATCATGTTTCTCAGAGGCTTGCCTTAAACTTTTCACTTCCACAACAGTTGAGTCTCGTAAACTATACAGCACTGAAGTTCTTGTTTTGGTTCTGGTGATATTGGGGAGAGAAGGGCTTTTAATTGTATGTGGGTTTTTAATAGTTCTTTTGCAAAATATACAGCAAAAGGATGGAAATGCCTATGGTACTGGGTGCTTGGTGTATACCATGTATACTATATGTCAGTTTTCTGCTATTTGTGTGTCAGTGGCAAACCTGAAATAAAAATGGTTAAATATTTAAAGAGTTTTGTCTTTTGTGATACGATTTGAGTCCTGGTTTCAATAATCCTACCAGCATTAAGTTGTACTATGACCTTATTACTCAACTTATGAAAGTTATTTTCAGTCTACTGGAGGAAGGATGGAATCAGAAGGGGTCTGGTAACCCCTTTTTAACTAATAAATTTTATTAAAAGGCATTTCGCTTCCAGGAAATTGTGAGTTCTAGTCCTGCCTTAGGCATGAAGCCAGGTGGGTAATCTGGGGCCAGTCACTCCCTCTCAGCTGTAGGAAGAAAGCAATGTCAAACTCTTTCTGAAAAACCTTGCCAAGAAAACATCTGGGAATAGTCCAGGCAGTTGCCAGAAGTCAAATCTGACTTGAAAACTCTCTCCTCATTGCAAATCTAGTGGATCTACTTTGCTCTGGGAGCCAAGGTGTAGGATGCCATGTGCCATATTCATTCAGTGGACTGGCAATGGTCCAATGAGAATGCTACATTCTCATTTTATTTATTTTGATGATAAATATTTAAATTTTATGGTCATCTTTAAAAATGTTGAAAGGAAGTCATGGACATATAATGGCTAGTATTGTTTCTCCTTCCTTCCTTCCTTCCTTCCTTCCTTCCTTCCTTCCTTCCTTCCTTCCTTCCTTCCTTCCTGCCTTCCTCCCTCCCTCCCTCCCTCCCGCCCTCCCTCCCTCCCTCTCTCTCTCTCTCCCTCCCTTTTTCCCTTTTTCCAGAACGATGCTCCATTATTTTCTTCAGCTGCTGAGAGACACACCCCCCTCCCTCTCTCTCTCTCTCCCTCCCTTTTTATTTTCTAAGAACGCTTACAAAGTCTGGGGTCCAGCAGCAGTTTTGGAAATAAAGTTAATTTTACAGATTTGTGCTTCCTATTTTTTTAAAAATACAAATACATAAAGGTAAAATTTTCCATGTCCAGTTTTGGGAGCCAGTGTTGTCCAAAGACATTTTCTATGGTCAAGCGTCCAGCATAACTATACGCCAAAAGTACACAAGAATGCTGTTACCTTCCCAGCAAATTGGTACCTATTAATCTACTCGCCGTTGCATGCTTTCGAACTACTAGGTGAGCATACGGTGGCGCAGTGGTTAGAATGCAGTACTGCAGGCTGCTTCTGACTGCAATTTGGCAGTTCGAATCTCACCGGGCTCAAGGTTGACTCAGCCTTCAAATCCTTCCGAGGTGGGTAAAATGAGGACCCAGATTGTTGGGGGGCAATAGGCTGACTCTGTAAACCACTTAGAGAGGGCTGGAAAGCACTGTGAAGCAGTATATAAGTCTAAATGCTATTGCTATGCTATATACATATACACATGTATACATACACAAATACACATATAAATACCCCCCTCCCACATATATATATGAAATAGTTAGTTGAAGAGCTTAATGGCATTGAGAAAGCATCTGAGAGCACACTGAGAGCTGGCAACTCTTTGGGATGAACTCACTAATTAAAAGTCTTTCCAGGAGGATCTTACAGGAAAATGACACCATTAACTGTCAGTACAGAAGAACAGCAACTGCAGCGGAATTCAACTCCTCCACCCGCTGAGTCGTATTGGAGGCATTGCGAAGTGAGCCAATCCAGATTCCTTCCATTTTTTCCCCCAGGATGCCTTCATCCGTTCATTGGAAGTCCTTATCAGGGCCAACCTTGAAACTACGGTAAATATACAGCCTATCCTTGTAGCTCCCCACCCCCTCTTTTGTTCAATTGTCTCAAATGTGTCTCTAGTGAGAGGGTTGTTGAAAGAAAAATAAAAATTGTGCCAGGACATATTGTTCTCCTGACTGATTTTTTTTTTTTTAAAGAGTCGTCTCTTCCAAAGAAATAAAGAGGTTATCATATCATGATTTTTTTTTTCTGGCAACTTTGTCCACTTCTAAATTTGGCCTGAAAAACCACATTCGTGTAAAGGTGGTATTATTATTTTCAATCATAGCCCTCTCTACCAAACTCTCCAAGGCTAGACCCAATGGATGGAATTGAATTCTACCAAAAATAAACCCTCTTGATGCTCCATTTTATTGAGACAACTGGTTTGATGAAAAACACATGGCTCAGACTTTGCGCCAAGTGCTACGAAGAAGGATGCACTGTGGTAGCAAAAGGATGTGTGCCACAGACGTAAATGGTTCCAGCCTCAAACCTGGCGTTGTCTATTAAAAGATGACAAGGCTGAGGAGAATTCTGGAGATGAATATTCATCTGGCCAGAGGCTTGTGGAGTAGACAACTTGAATCTTAACCTAAGATGATCAGCTCTGGGCTGCAAATCTCAGATCAGTCAGTAGTGTCATCGTTCCGAGTAATGAACTCAGGGAAGTCAGGACTCTTGACACTTTGTTCAGGTTCAAGAGATCCTTTATTGAGTACATCATATCAGCACTTAGAAAGGTGAAACTAGCTCTAAATTATTCCCGCGCTTAGGGATAGTTAAAAGAATAAGACCTCCCCACCCCCCTTTGTCTCTCAGGTCACATGGGCCAACCAGTCCAGATGTAGGTTCCCGCTCAACTTTGACAAATGTCCTTTGAAATGACCTTGGTTCACACGCCGGCTGGTAGATGTTATGGCTAGCCGGCTGAGGCACCACATTCCTGAGTCCCCCACCCATGCTCTCCCCCCCTCCAACCTTTAATGGCAACCAAGAAACGAAGCAGAAGCATGGCTTTAGCTGAAGTCATTTTTCAGGTTGACAGCTAGAGGGCAACAGAGTTGAGTTGCTGGTGCCTCTATGCTGCCATCTAGTAGACACCTAGAGTTTTGCAGCCCACATATGGTGGACCAAGAAGACAGTTGTGATAACTTCTTAATATATAGATAATAGCAAAGGCTTTGACCAGCCCTTGAAACAAGTTTAGAAAGCCATGACCTATTCCCCATAAATACTGATGATGTTATCTAGTTGGATAATGAAACATCGGCAAGGAAACAACCAAGCTCAGAGAGCACCAAGGACCCCATAAATACTGTCATACTCAAAATTGATAGCGTCTGTGTCATCACTCTGAACAATGGAATAATTTGGTCTACCAGACTGTCCAAGCTTTGAGGTTCTTTCAGCCTAGCGAGCCTTCTAATTCAGTGCTACACAGTTTTATTTTTTCATCTTTAGATGGCCCATCCTGCTCTTCTTCTCCTTCGAAGAATAAAAGATGCAGGGCACAGTTTTGTTTGGGCTCTCTGCAGCACACCCAATTTCTTGTGGTCCAAAGCAAAATAGAATAATTGCCCAGTGTCACCCCTTAATAAGGGCAGGCTCTCGAAAGAATGGAGAGAGAGACAGACAGAGGGGCCGGGTAGGAGGACTGCCTCTAAGGCAAGGGAATCCAGCGGATGGGAAAAAGGAAGGAGAACAATGGGAGATCTGGGTGGCCTACCAACCCTCCAAGGCTCAGGGCTGCTGAGTAAGAGAGGGCTATAGCGAAAGGAAGAGTGATTTTCTGGGAGGGCTGTTTTGTAAAAAAACAAAACAAAAACAGCTGACTGGCAGTTTTGCAGTTGGTTAAAAAGAAGCTGGTTAGGCTTCAGGGTAAAATGCACTGATCGTCTCCTTTATGAGTATGTCTACAATAACTCTCTTAAGTTCCAAAACATGTTTTTATTATTGCTTAAACCCTTGCTAATTTCCACAGCATCGGCCCTGGGCAGACACGAGATGGTCTGGGGTTCATTGTGGGTAACTTGGACAATAATGAAAGCTTGGCATTTTTTTCTTCCATCCCCACCCTAATTCAGTCCTGCATTTTTGCCATCCCTCTTTGTTAACTGGGGTTTTCTGATGTTCCGGTATTGCCTGTTGATTTATTCCTGGGCTTACAGATACTGCTGGATGGGCAGGTGGAATGGGGGGGGGGTGTTCCTCCCGGTTCGGACTGGTTCTCCCGAACCGGTAGCGGCCTGCTGGTGATGTCACGATGATGTCACCAAACTGGATCGGTCGGTGCCGGTCCGTGGGGGGCGCCATCTTTTTTTTGAATTTTTTTTGAAATTTTTAAAAATTTTTTTAATTTTTTTTAATTATTATTTTCCTTCTGAGCATGCGCAGAAGCCGACTTTTGGCACTGTGCATGCGGTCGCCATCTTTTTTTTGGCTTTGTTTTTTCCCCCCAGATTTTTTGTTACTGCGTATGCGCGCGCGTGCCCACGCGGCGCGGGAGGGAGCGAACCGGCAGAGAGGTAAGTTGGAACCCACCCCTGAGGTGGAACCCATGTCCAGGAGAGCCTACTACCCACTTTTTTAGCAGATTAACAGAGTTGGAAGGGACCTTGTAGGTCATCTAGTCCAACCCCCCACCCAAGCAGGAGACCCTACACCAGTGATGGCTAACCTTTTTGTCGCTGCGTGCCGAAAGTGCGCACACACCCATAATGCAATGTGCGCGCGACCCTCCCCGCGTGCCCTGCCCCACGCCTGCATGTGTGACCCCCGTGCTCCTCCCACCCCTTGCGCATGCGCACGCAACCCCCGCATGTGCGCCCCGCCCCCATGCATGCGTGCGTGTCTCCCACATGTGCCCCGCCCCCTGTGCATGCACAGCAGAGACCCAAAAACCAGCTGGCTGGCAGGAGGCATGCGCGCATGCATGGTGGAGCTAAGCTGGGACGACGGCTCGCGTGCCCCCAGAGAGGGCTCTGCGTGCCACCTGTGCAAACCCCAAATTCATTTGACAGATGGTAGTCCAGTCTCTTCATGAAAGCTTCCAGTGATGAAGCTCCCACAACTTCTGAAGGCAACTTCTGTTCCATGGGTTGATTGCTCTCACTGTTAGAAAGTTTCTCCTTATTTCCAGGTTGAATCTCTCCTTGATCAGTTTCCATCCATTATTCCTTGTCCGGCCTTCAGGTACTTTGAAAAACAGGTTGAACTTGACCCCCTCCTCTCTGTGGCAGCCCCTCAAATATTGGAAGACTGCTATCATGTCTTCCCTGGTCCTTCTCTTCACTAGACTAGCCAGGCCCAGTTCCTGCAACCATTCTCCATATGTTTGGTTAATTATGGCCCTACCTGGACTTGGAAATTCTCCCAATTGTAATTCATGGCATCATATCCTCCCATTTGGACCACTGCAACACATTCTATAGAACATCTCCCTGAAGCTTTGTTTCATCCAGAATGTGCTAGTAACATCTGGCATAGCAAATGGTCATAGGTCAAGGACTACCTGTAATAATTTTTTTTTAAAAAAATGTTCTTCTGTTTTATTTTATTTTTTATCCTAATATTTTCTTTAATGGATTGATCAATGTTGTAAATTCCCAACAGTTTCCAATTGTGGTGGGGGATAAATCTAATACATAAATAGACAAATTGGAGCAAATTTATGTGTAATTGTATCAAAGCTGTCTTGTAAAAGCATTCTAGTAATAAACATACACTCTTGCAAATTAGTTCAACGCATACAGATCAAATAACTGGATGTGCAATTATGCAAAGGCTTAATTTTTTACATGTTTTAACCAGATGTAAAAAGAAAAGGACTAAGTAATGAAATGACCCCTCACTTCCACAACACAAAATAACAAAGGAGCACTGTACATTCATACTTTTACAACAATTAACTGTAAATCCTGAGTTCCATTTTGGAAACCAGTGTGGAAAAAAAACTTGCTCAGAAATTTGGAAGTCAGGAATCTGGTGAACGTTCTCCAAAGGTTGTGGTCAAAGTTCATTTAAATAATATGAGGGTTCTGGCTGTAATAGACTTGACTCTAGATGTGATCTTTTCTCTCCTTTCTCCTTTCTCCTTTCTCCTTTCTCCTTTCTCCTTTCTCCTTTTTCTCCTTTCTCTTTTCTCCTTTCTCTTTTCTCCTTTCTCCTTTCTCCTTTCTCTCTTTTCTCCTTTCTCTCCTTTCTCCCTTTTCTCCTTTCTACTGTCTCCTGTCTCCTCTCTCCTTTTTCTCCTTTCTCCTTTCTCCTTTCTCCTTTCTCTCCTTTCTCTCCTTTCTCCTTTCTCCTTTCTCCTTTCTCTTTTCCCCTTTCCCCTTTCCCCTTTCCTTTCCTTTTTGTAAAATGTATTGGCCACCCATTTACCATAGGGTAACTCTGGGCGGCTTACAGTCATTAAAAATATGTCTATACATATGTAATTAAAACATAATTAAAATCAGACATTAAAACCTAAGGACACATTATTTATTATTATTTATTAAATTTGTATGCCGCCCAACTCCCAAGGGACCACATGGGAAGGACGGGGGTGGAGTGGGGTCAGATGAGACCTATTATTACTCAATCAACCACCACTACTGTGCTGTTACACCACTGGGCCCCTGCATCTTTCGGCCCTTACAAAAAGCTAGGAGGGTTCGGGGCCAACATCGGGGAGCAAGATGTTCCAGAGGGCAGAAGCCACAGCAGAGAAGGCTCTCCTTCTGGACCCTACCACCTGGAATAATTGTGCTGATGGGAACCACAGCATGCCTCTTCTGCACGAGTGGGATGAGCCAAAATGTAGAGAAAAGTAAAGTCTTACACTTAGGCAAGAAAAACCAAATACACATATAGACTTGGTGAAACCAGGCTTAATAGCAATAACTGTGAGAGGGATCTTGGAATCTTAGTGGACAACCAATTAAATATGAGCCAACAGTGTGCAGCGGCAGCCAAAAAAGCCAATGCAATCCTAAGTTGCATTAACAGAGGGATACAATCAAGATCAAGTGAGGTACTAATACCACTCTATAAAGCCTTAGTAAGAGGTAGCCAGCTGGGAAGGTTGCAAATGTTGAGACTCTAGAAAGAGTGCAGAGAAGAGCAACCAAGATGATTAGGGGACTGGAGGCTAAAACATGCGATGAACGGTTACAGGAACTGGGCATGGCTCGTCTAGTGAAGGGAAGGACCAGGGGAGACATGAGAACAGTCTTCCAATATTTGAGGGGCTGCCACAGAGAGGAGGGGATCAAGCTATTTTCCAAAACACAGTGAGAACCATCAACCCATGGAACAGAAGTTGCATTCAGAAGTTGTGGGAGCTTCATCACTGGAAGCTTTCAAGAAGAGACTGGACTGCCATCTGTCAGAAATTGTGTAGGGTCTCCTGCTTGGGCCAGGGGTTGGACTAGATGACCTACAAGGTCCCTCCCAACTCTGTTAATCTGGGCCAATCCCAGTGGGTGAGATGGTCCCTCAAGTAACCTGGATCCATGCCATGAAAGGCTTTAAAGGTGATCACAAACTCCTTGAATTGCACCTGGAATGCAGCTCGCGGAGCAGTGGTGTTACAGGGGCCATTCTTGGGGCCCCAAAACTGCTCGCGCTGCCCCACTGCACCATATTTTTCTCTCCTGCCTGAAGAAAAGATCACGAGAAATCTTTTGTCTGGATGCAACACCAAGGCAGACGAAGGAAAGCTCTGTGGGCAGGAGAATAGATGCCTGCACCAGGGGTGGGTTCTGGATCCTTTTGCTGCCGGTTCGCTCAGGGTCGTGCTGTGCATGCGCACACGCAAAGCGCGCGTGCGCGCCCGCAGCAATAAAAAATAGCTTCTGGGCATGTGCAAAGCAAAAATTCGCTTCTGCGCATGCACAGAAGCAAAATCCAAGATGGCGGTGCCCACGGAGACACCGACAGAACCGGCTCCATGACATCATCGCTGGTTTACTAACGGTTCTAAAGAACCGGTTAGAACCGGTAGGAACCCACCTCTGGCCTGCATGCTTTTAGTCTTAGATCTTTTCCTGGGCGTTTCACGCAGATTTTTGCAAACACCCCCCCCCCCCAATGTTATTTCCTCTCATGCATTCCTCCACGGGTGTTCTTCTGCGATGAGAAAAATGTGGCATTGGAATTCATTCCTACTAAGGATAATATATAGGCCCAGAAGCCTGGAGTGAAAAATTTAACCGGCGGTTGGCTTAAAATCAAAAGAGAATTTAAACTTGTGTTTTTTAAGCTCCTCACCATGCACAACATTCCTTCCTAACGGTCCCATCTCCCTTTTCTTCTCTTTTTATCCCGGCTTTCATTTCTTTGGCCTCTATTTTCTGCAGCCTTCTCAGGCAAAGGCTATTTCCCTTCCAGTTTCTGAGGTTATTCAGTCCAAGAATGCATTGTTCAAAACAAGAGATTTACCAGGAATAGCACTGAAGACGTTTTGTAAACAGATGTGACTCAGTTGTGTGCAGTTTTGGAAACTACGATGCTTTCAGTCTTCCTGTGAAACAAGGAGATAATGACTTAGCTTGTAAGAAAGACCATTTTTGGCAGGTATTGCTAAGCAGGTTAAATTGACCCCAAACAGCCATTTCCTGTGATTTCAACATCTTTCGTGCCACCCTGATTCTTAACTGCTATAATTATGCATATATATACATATAGGAGGCTGTGTTATTAATCACTTCTTGCTTCTATGTTATGTTAGTTATTTCCCCCCATCTTAGTTAACATTTCAAGAGAGACAAGTTATTTGATGGATCATCTGGGGAAGTCACCCTAGGTTGAATCCAGTTCATTGGCCATTTATGACAGAAGCCGAGAGCCAGTGGTTTTCAGGTCAAAGACCTTGGTTATGTCAACAACAAGCAACTGTTTGGCTTCACAAGTGCAGACATGAAGCAAAAAGAATCATTGCCATGAGCGTAAGAGGAAAACAAACCTTCATATTAGCTGAATGCAATAAATAGTTCATAACAGCTTGCTTCTGGTTTCCAATCAGATCTCCAGTTGAGCCATACCAAGCCAAGTGTCCGAAACAGGTACGTTAAATCTGAGTCTAGCAGCCAAATTAAGCTGTGGGAACTCAAGAGACCAGGATTTAATGCTGAACTCTGGACTGAGGATCTACATTGTGGAATAGAAATTTATCTGCCAAAGGTTTCATGGCAACAAGCTTCTAGGGAATTCCATTTATCATACTTCCCAAATTTCACTACCCTTATACATATATACATACTTGAAGGCCAGACAAGGAATAATGGATGGAAACTGAACAAGGAGAGATTCAACCTGGAAATAAGGAGGAATTTTCTGACAGTGAGAACAACCAACCGATGGAACAGAAGTTGCCTTCGGAAGTTGGGAGCTTCATCACTGGAGGCTTTCAAGAAGAGACTGGACTGCCATCTGTCAGAAATGGTGTAGGGTCTCCTGCTTGGGTGGGTGGGGGGATAGACTAGATGACCTACAAGGTCCCTTCCAACTCTGTTAATCTGTAATATATCATTAGACCATTTTTCTGCTTGGAACCTGTATTGAGAAGTGATGAGCTGCAGGGTTTAGTGACCATAGTCTAGACTGTAGTCCAGGCAACAGATTTCCTGTTGTTTGGCCACCATCTTAAAAGAAGAAAAAATGGTCTGCATAGCAACTAAGCAGGGACTGACTGATTCCTATCTTTCTAGCCAGTTGTTCTGATAGATCTTTCTGAAAGTCATTGAGGCACTTCAAGGTTTATCTCCAAGAGCCATGGTGGCACAGTGGTTAGAGTGCAGTACTGCAGGCTACTTCTGCTGACTGCCGGCTGCCTGCAATTGGCAGTTCAAATCTCACCAGGCTCAAGGTTGACTCAGCCTTCCATCCTTCCGAGGTGGGTAAAATGAGGACCCAGATTGTTGGGGGCAATCTGTTGACTCTGTAAACCACTTAGAGAGGGCTGTAAAAGCACTGTGAAGTGGTATATAAGTCTAAGTGCTATTGCTAAGTGCTATCTGTGCCCTCAACAACTTTCAGAAAGAGTGCTAATGACCAGATAACTGCAAGGAATATAAATTCCTCCATCCTCCACCATTCAGTCAGAACTGAAGAAGCTTCTTGGATAAGAAATAAAATATCTTCAAGGAAAAACAAAGTCCAGTTGACTTTTGAAAAAACATCTTTGGGACAACCATGACCTGGGTGACTGAGAATCTTCACAGACATTTAACTGAGTTAGTTTCCAATGGTGCAGGTTGATGAAGGCTGGTCTCTAATTGGTTCTTGGTTTGAGCCTGACTTTACACTTGTTGGGTTGCCACAAAGAAGAGGGAGTCAAACTATTCTCCAAAGCACCTGAGGGTAGGACAAGAAGCAATGGGTGGAAACTAATCAAGGAGAGAAGCAACTTAGAACTAAGGAGAAATTTCCTGACAGTTAGAACAATCAACCAGTGGAACAACTTGCCTCCAGAAGTTGTGAATGCTCCAACACTGGAAGTTTTTAAGAAGATGTTGGATAACCATTAGTCTGAAGTGGTGTAGGGTATTCTGCCTAAGCAGGGGGTTGGACTAGAAGACCTCCAAGGTCCCTTCCAACTCTGTTATTCTATTCTATTCTTGTATGAAGAATTTAGAAAAAGTTGAGGAAAGGCTCAGCAAGAACAAGGCACAGAATTCTGTAATAGCTCATTGGTTCACAGCCACAAGTTATTTATTTGCAGCAGTAGTTCAGGGTAAAAATATGCTGGTTGGATAAACTGCCCGGGGTACCAAGATTGCTTTGGGTTATACTCTTTCTGATGCGACAAACAAGCAAAAATCTTATGATGGCCAAAGACCAGCATATTCTGATGTCCCGGATCCTGCCAAGAATGTTGTGTCTAGCTATCTTCAGAAGCCACAATTCTTCATTTTTTTTTTTTGTTCTCTGGGTCATTACTTTGCAATCTCTCTAGACTAATCAACCTTCTGCAAATGCAATCTGTTTATCATAAACAAGAGATCCTCTTGTTCTGCTCTTTCATTGCAAGGTCAAAGTAACCCATTGTTTTGTTCCAATCTTCTAACAGGCCATGATTAAGGGCCCTTACTTGTTTGGTCACATTTTGGCCTCCCTTGGTTTATTTTACTCTCTGGAACAGCCTTAGACTCTATCAACAAATGAAGGGAAGGCAGAGACAGGCGGCTCTCAAACATTTGGGATTAGAAGTAATAAAACCATATCTGTTTCGCCTGATGTTGCCATTGGCAGACTTTGGAAGTCAAATCTTTATAACCCAGGGGTGAAGAACCCAGAAGAACTACAAATCTGAGTAGCTCCAGCCAGCACAGACAACAGTGAAGGAGGCCAGGGGTTGTTCTCAACGTGTGGGAAGATATAGTTCTCTACATAAACTTTGCAACGCAAGTTTATGGATTCCTGAAATGTTGAGAGGAAATGAGAAATAACTGCATCCAGTTTTCGTCACCACACTATAAAAAAGATGTTGAGACTCTAGAAAAAGTGCATAGAAGAGCAACCAGGATGATTAGGGGACTGGAGACTAAAATATATGAAGAACAGTTACAGGAACTGGGCATGGCTAGTCTAGTGAAGAGAAGGACCAGGGGAGACATGATAACAGTCTTCCAATATTTGAGGGGCTGCCACAGAGAGGAAGGGGTCAAGCTATTTTCCAAAGCATCCGAAGGCCAGACAAAGAATAATGGATGGAAACTGATCAAGGAGAGATTCAACCTGGAAATAAGGTGAAATTTTCTGACAGTGAGAGGAATCAACCAATGGAACAGAAGTTGCCTTCAGAAGTTGCGGGAGCCTCATCACTTGAGGCTTTCAAGAAGAGATTGGACTGCCATTTGTCAAAAATGGTGTAGGGTCTCCTGCTTGGGCGGGGGGGGGGGTTGGACTAGATGACCTACAAGGTCCCTTCCAACTCTGTTAATCTGTTAAATCTGTTAAACTTCCAGTTTCACAGCTTCTGATCCAGGGCTCTCCATCTGTTATTATCCCATATTGATGTGGATCCAGATGGAAGTTCTATGCATATTAATCGATCAGGGTATGTGGAACAAGGTATTCCTAACATTCAAATCAGAGAAAGCTCAAAATAAATATTCAGATGAGTGTTGCAGTTATGAATGGAGGGTTATGACAGGTTATGTTTATACTGAAATGAATCAACTACATTTAGTCTAGTGTATTGTGTACTGTGTAAATCCAACCTGAACAATTAATGGTTTAAAGTAGAATGATCTCATAAACAAAATCAAGCTAATCCTGGGAAAGACACTAAATGCAGCCCCTTCTCCCCTCCCTGCTTAAATTCTTGAACAATTGAAAAAACTTAGGCCATGGATATCCCACCCATGATCTAAAGCCATGTTCTCCAATCATGGCAATTTCAAGAGGGTAGACTTCAACTTTCCCGAATTTCACAGCCAGCATGGCTATTGATGAGAATTCTGGGAGTTGATGTCCACACACTTAAAAGCTGCCAAAGCTGGAAAACACTGATCAAAATTAACCATCAAAACAAATGCAGAATATTCTTCCTTAAATACTATAAAAGTCTGAAAAAGGCTTCTACTTGGCTGGCGAAGTTTTCTAGGATGATCTACAAAACCCCAAAATGCCAGCGGTACTTGTTTAAGGTGACCTGCTGATGATTTCCAAGTGATGCCAAGATTTCAAATAAACCAATGAAATGTGGTCCTGGTCTGTGCATATGGATACCTGTAGATGAGTTTTAACTGGATAGGCACATCCACAGTTCATTACCTGATGAAATGTGCTATTGGGGCAAGAGAGAAGACTTGCAGTAGTGGCAACTATCTATAGCTCGGGTGAAGGATGAGGGTGGAAGTTCGTCCTCCGAGCTTGTGGGTTGGTTTCTGAACATTTCGTTACCAGGCTAGGTAACATCTTCAGTGGAGTTTAGGCAGAGGTGGTATTCACTTACCTTCCCTACCGGTTTGCAAATGTGAGCGCACGCGCGACCTTCCGTGCATGTGCTTTATTTCAAAACATGCAGAAATAGGATGGCATAGAGCTGGGGTGGGTGGGCGGGCCCCCGCAGGTTGCTGCTACCGGTTCGTCCGAACTGGCAGAATACCACCTCTCAGTTTAGGGGATGTCAGGGTCCGTGTTCTTCTGCTTATAAGGGCTTTGGTCAGTAAGTCTTGTGATTGGTCAGGTGTGGGTGTGTAAAGTGAGGGTCTTGTGATGGGTCGGTGTGAGTCATCAGTGGGAGTCTTGTGATGGGTCTTGTGATGGGGAGGTTACATCAGGTGAGGGTCATTGGGAGGTTTATTTATTTAGCGTATGGCAAATACATGGACTTATAGTAGTTCAGATGTTAATGTCCAGTCCACCCAGCCATTCAAGGACAAGGTGGTCTATGTCTCAGCCGGTCTAGGCTGGACCTGGTAGGAACAAAGGGAGCCAGGAGCACGCACTCAAATGCGGCAAAACTCAGCTTTAATCCCCACAAACAGGCTGGGGCCTCAGAATGCGACGAGTAGGAAATCCCTTGTAAAGTCAGCGCTGGAAGCGTCCGCCTCCCAGAGCCTTTTCAAGTCTCTGGACCCCACCCTATGTCCATCACACCCACTGGTAACCACCATCCGGCGGCTGGTGGCATTGGGGCTGCGCATATCCGGCCGCCGCGGTAGCCTCTTGGGCCGACAACCATCTGGCGGCAACGGTTCTCCTTGCCACCCGGCACGTCCCTCCGTGTGGCACGTGGCTGCTGTGGATGGCCACCGGGACCGATCAGCTGGGTGGCGTGGGTTTGGCAGGGAACGACTCGGCTGGTTGGTGCCGTCAGATGCCGGGCCGCCGCTGGCGAGCTGCCGCATCGCTCATTGCTCCTGCTGCGCAGGTTCGGCGGGGAACGCCTCAGCCGTTCGGCATTGGGCCGCTGCCGCTATGCCGCCGCCCTCGTTGCTCCCATTGCACCCCCCCAGGTATGGCGAGCCCCGGGCCTGAGCTCGACACTATGTTGAAAAAAATCAGACATTTTTTTCTGATGTAAAAATGTAAGCTCTTGATGGACATTTGGACACAATGTGATGGATATTTTGTCGAGGAGCACCACAGTCACGCTGAGGGGTAGAGACAAGATACCACTTAAACAATGAGTCCTGGCAGACACCATATTGGGTACGGATCCTGTTCAGAGTTGACCAATGCTGGCGAGGAAGGCCCATTTTGTTTATCTGTTGCCATGTATTTAGAGAGCCAGGAGTTCTGCAAAGCTGTCTGACTGCCAACTGTCGTTAACTGCCAATTCTTCAATGTAGTCTGGCTGCCAATTGTTGGTTCACACTTCCGTGCTATCCAGGGTGCACCACGGGGAGGCAAACTAGCATCACACCCCATTGGGAGGTGAAGTTTAATACAATTGAGAAGTTTAATACAATTGGGAGGTGAAGACATTAATACAATTGAGAGTCCAAAAATATTTCACGAGAAGAGTCCTCCACTCCTCCACTCGCAACAGAATACCTTATTCCACAAGACTTGAAATTTTGGGCTTAGACAACTTAGAACTACGTCGCCTTAGAACCGATCTAAATGTAGTCCATAAAATTATCTGCCACAATGTCCTACCTGTCAATGACTACTTCAGCTTCAACCACAGCAATACACGAGCACACAATAGATACAAACTTAAAGTAAATCGCTCCAAACTCGACTGCAGAAAATACGAATCGCCCCAGCGTGCCTACCGTCCCTGTCCTACTGTCCTATTGTCCTCATCTATCTGTATTCACCTTGATTATGTTTATGTTTATACCTATACCTGCTATCTTGTACGTTTGACAAACAAAATAAATAAAAATAAAATAAATAAATAAGTGTTGGTTGGGGTGGGCCTTGCAGGGGTTGGTTGAGGGTTGGTGCTGTCTCTGATTAGCTGTGCAGTTGATTTGGATTCTGAGGGGATCGTAGGCTGGTTGTAGGTCAACGTGTCTGTTGATGGAATTGCTTGTGAAGAGAGAAGAGTTTCCCATGACCTACGCAAGCCTTGGCATCCCGGGAGGTAAAGCCAATACAACTCTTAATGATTGACAATTGTGAGGGTGTCATGAGAGCATCTGATTTATTTACTTGTCCAGTTCTTACAAGCAGGTGACTCTGGGTGGCATACCACGAAGATAAAACAATCAATCCTTGCTTAAAACAATTATGATCATATTATTTTTTTTTTAAAAAAATCACAAACTAGAAGACAAAGCTAAAAACAAGAGGTCACAGGTGATGCTCATAATAGTGGACCCGTCTCACTAGTTTATTCCCAGGAATTCATTGAATTTAAGTTCTGCATAACTGTTTTTTTAAAAAGGAAAGTGCCACAGCCAGAGAAGCAAGCTTGACTCAAGTCAACCACCAAGATACGGAATGTTTTCTCTCCCATTTTCATTCATTAACCAATCCTCCTCCTTAATTCCACTGGAATGTTTAAGCAATCATTCATCATGTGAGTCTTGGACAATGCTTGAAAGGGCAAATGTTTCTTTTAGAAGTGTGCTTTAAAGGATGATTTTTCTGCTCTGGGGTGTCTTGGCTCTCATCAATATTTAAATGGTATTTTGCGGGGGGGGATGTTATTATTATTATTTAAATAAAATATGGTGGCACGTGAGCTGGAGGTTAGAAATTCTGGCAAAAGTATCAAAAGGGCTCACAAGCTCATTAAAAAATGCACGTGCTTGTCTGTTCCTTGCTCGTCACAGGGCAGTTGAGAACAAGCAGATGAGCCAAAATGTGAACATGACCCCACGCCAGAAGATTAGAAAACAGATTTTCCTTCTTCCTCCTGCTTCTCCTTATAGAGCAGTATAGCAAATAAAAATGCAAAAGACTGCAGTTGGACTTCGAGGTCCTTTTCCTATAGCTTATATCTGCACTTGTGTGCCAACTGAATAAAGGGAGCAGAGGAAACCAGGCAGCTGGAGAAGATTATAAGTCTTAATTAGGAAAATCATCCTGCAATTTTAGCGTGGGTGGATTAGGTGGGCTTCAGTTTCCAGGATTTTTATATTTGATCTAATTAACCAACTTTAATAGGGAATACTCATGGTTATTACAGTCATGTCAGTTTGGGTGCAAAAGTCATTGAATTGTGAATCGGCTATTAGCTTTTTCAACATCGTTGAAGGAGGCAAGAAAGGAATGCCAGATGAGAAGCCACAGGGACAAATTCTCTGTTTGCAAAACTAGAGTGAGACCTTAGCAATGAATACCTTATCCATAATGATTGATGCGCCAGTCAACTCTTCCAACATTTTATGTTGGCATTTGTTGAATATCTAGCAATACTGTTT
This sequence comes from Thermophis baileyi, assembly GCA_003457575.1. Lineage (NCBI taxonomy): Eukaryota > Metazoa > Chordata > Lepidosauria > Squamata > Dipsadidae > Thermophis > Thermophis baileyi. The sequence continues at coordinate 1,518,474 of QLTV01002273.1, forward strand.
TACATTTCAATAGGTGTTTATTGGAGAAAAGAGGAGTGGTTGCCCTATCTAAATCTGAAAAAGTTCTAAAAATGGTACGCTGGCTTAACAGCTGCGGACAGGAAGGCACTACAGAGTGATCAATTCGGCACAAGAAACCATTGGTTGCCTCCTAACACCGCTGGATGACATCGCCAGGTCTCACTGTTTCAGCAGAGTAAGGAAGATACTTAGGGATGATTCACACCGTGGCCAGTCTCTCTTTTCACTTTTACCATCGGGCAGAAGACATTGAAGTATAGCCAGCCGGACAAACAGGTTTAAAAACAGCTTCTACCCATGGGCTGTCAGACCCCTAAACACAATCACAATCATTCCACGTACATATGGAAACGTATGACTAGTTTTTTTTCTTTCCCCAATTACTTGTATAAGGATTATTCTCTATACTATTCATGTTGACTTGTATTTTTTGTTATGGATTGCACCAGTAGAGGCTAAACCAATTTCAATGTATACATGATGTACAATGACTTATTTATATTTATATTTATATTATTTATATTTATATTTATATTATTTATATTTATATTATTTATATTTATATTTATATTATTTATATTTATATTTATATTATTTATATTTATATTTATATTATTTATATTTATATTATTTATATTTATATTTATATTATTTATATTTATATTTATATTATTTATATTTATATTTATATTATTTATATTTATATTATTTATATTTATATTTATATTATTTATATTTATATTTATATTATTTATATTTATATTTATATTATTTATATTTATATTATTTATATTTATATTTATATTATTTATATTTATATTTATATTATTTATATTTATATTTATATTATTTATATTTATATTATTTATATTTATATTTATATTATTTATATTTATATTTATATTATTTATATTTATATTTATATTATTTATATTTATATTATTTATATTTATATTTATATTATTTATATTTATATTTATATTATTTATATTTATATTTATATTATTTATATTTATATTATTTATATTTATATTTATATTATTTATATTTATATTTATATTATTTATATTTATATTTATATTATTTATATTTATATTATTTATATTTATATTTATATTATTTATATTTATATTTATATTATTTATATTTATATTTATATTATTTATATTTATATTATTTATATTTATATTTATATTATTTATATTTATATTTATATTATTTATATTTATATTTATATTATTTATATTTATATTATTTATATTTATATTTATATTATTTATATTTATATTTATATTATTTATATTTATATTTATATTATTTATATTTATATTATTTATATTTATATTTATATTATTTATATTTATATTTATATTATTTATATTTATATTTATATTATTTATATTTATATTATTTATATTTATATTTATATTATTTATATTTATATTTATATTATTTATATTTATATTTATATTATTTATATTTATATTATTTATATTTATATTTATATTATTTATATTTATATGATTTTGATTTTGATTTTGATTCTTTCAACCCTACCTTTCCCCAATTTTTACTCCCCCCCTTCCTAGCATTTTCCTGGAAATGTAGGATTTGCTTTTTTCCAATCAACTGAGTGCTAATCTATTGCTTGTGACCGAAATTGCCCAACCAGCTGGACTGGCCCAAAGTCACCCAGCTGGCTTTCATGCCTAAGGTGGGTCTAGAACTCACAGTCTCCTGGTGATTGACCCCAAATCACCCAAGCTGGCTTTTACGCCCAAGGTGAGACTAGAACTCACGGTTTCCTGGTTTCTAGCCTGATGCCTTAAGTACTAGACCCAACTGGCTCTCGAACTTTCTATAAATCTTATAATGTGTATTATATTGCTTGGATCTCATACTGTAGAGAATGCTTGTAAAATCTGGATATTTTTAGGAATACAATGCTGACAGAAATAGTCAGGAAGCCTACTTAAAAAAAGAGATTCCTTTCATAATTCCAAATAAGGTATCGACATTGATTGCAAAGTAAACACTTTGCTAATGTTGATTTTCCAACCAGATGCAACTGTTTTTTTCCTGGATCTTTTCACATAACTCCAGCTTCGCAATTGTCTGTCTTTTATGAGGAATGGATTTGTGAGTTGTTTAGGTTAATCTTTCTTTCTGGAGCTTCTTCAGGGCTGAGGGTGGGAAACTTTACACCACTTCTGAATTGTTGATTGCTTATGGGATCCTAGTTTATAATTACAATGGCTGTTGATTAAAAAGTAACATTGTCTCAGAAGGAATCTAGTCTCTTGTTAAGGCAGACTCAGCAATTGGGAAGAAGAAAAGACAGAAGTGTGAACGGAGAGTTAAGTTCTCTAGGTTGACCTTGAGAAAGTGCCATATGCAGGCAATAAATAAAATGAAATAAAATGAAATAAAATGAAATAAAGTGTTTAAAGGCAGTCCCAAAGGTGCTTTTTCACCTCCACACCCATTTGAGGGTACAGATAAACCTCCAAGTGGCCTCAACGACTACCAGAAATATGCTAATGACCAGATGACTGCAAGGAATATAAACTCTTCCATTCTCAATCATTCAATCAGAACTGAAGAAGCTTCTTGGATGAGAAGTGAAACATCTTCAAGGAAAACCAACGAAAGTCCAGTTGCCTTTTGAAAAAGCATCTTTGGGACAACCATGACCGGGATAACCAAGAATATAGACATTTAGCAATAGCAATAGCACTTAGACTTATATACCGCTTTACAGTGCTTTACAGCCCTCTCTAAGCGGTTCACAGAATCAGCATATTGCCCCCAACAATCTGGGTCCTCATTTTACCCACCTTGGAAGGATGGAAGGCTGAGTCAACCTTGAGCCGGTGAGATTTGAACCGCCGAACTGCAACTAGCAGTCAGCTGAAGTAGCCTGCAGTGCTGCACTCTAACCACTGCGCCACCTCGGCTCTAAAGACAATGTTTAAGGTTAAGGTATGATAAAGTCCTGCAGATTTATGAATCGTGTGAGATTATTTTTTCCTCCTGATTTGAAATCAATTTAACAATTTGTAACCAGTCTTTGGAGTTTACCCATCATTCCAGTTTGCCTAAATACAGATTTCTATGTGAGTCACACAAAACAAAATTGGGTCTCCCTTAGTCTTCTTACATTTTTGTAGCTAATAGGTATTAAAATGTTCCTAATTCATGTCTTCACTCTACTCACCTCGCATGTTTTTCCAGGTAATTAGATAGATTGAAGTTAGAATAACTTTATAGTCACTTTAAATGTACACTAATCGGGATACATTAAAATGAAATTTCATTGTATACAGCTCTCAAAGTGTCACCACCTCCAATATACACTACATAAACATGACAATCAATCAATCAATCATGCATATACCCACATATATTATATATGACACAGAGAAACAACACAGTGGTTCAGATGTATAAATGTATATGGCGAGAAAAACGAATCTTGCAAGTTTATCAGACGGATGCTCTGGTTTCTCTTCAGATCGTATAAATCAGACGGATGCCATAGGGAACAAAGCCGTTACAGAATCTGGTAGTCCTGCTAGAGATACTTCAAAACCTCCTCCCAGAGGGGAGCAACAGAAAGGAAGAAGGTAACCAAACAGGCAGTGGGAAGTAAAATGAGGAAGAGATGATCTTGTAGACATTACAAACTTTTGAGTTGCAAATTTTGGCCAGTATGAATCAGACTATCCACAACTTCAACCTAGAAGGTCCTGGAAGGGATTACCTGGGCAGAGTCATGGTCCAGAATGGTGGAGGGATGTTCTCCTATGAGTGCATGATTTAGATTTGGATCTTTGGGATGAAACCTAGCAAATTCCAGTCTTTCGCTCATTCATTGTAGATAGGGACATTTGGAAAACATTTTGGTTAACATGCAGCCATGCTGTTCTTTCTTTCTGGAATTTTACTTGATGAAAGGAAAATGAAATATCCATCTATGGCAGCTGTATGGGTAAAGGTTGCTGGTAGAGGTCCCTCATGCGTCTGGAGGCCCGACACAGCTCAGAATCAAAATATTTCCAGCTCCAGTTTACACACAGAGAGGTCCAAGGGTTTCCTTTTAAGGTGCCCCCCTTCGTTTTGGGGGCTAATCAAATCCCCTTCAACCTGAGGAAGGGTGGGAGGTGTTTCTGTTCCAGTCGCAGGACACTTTCCTTTTCAAGAGTCCCTTCAAAGTGATACGTCCTTCATGCTTTTGATAACACCTCCACACATCATAGGTTGCTTTGGGGCAATTCCAAGGGCCTGGCTTTGGGTTGTTGGCAGTGCCCCGGCTTCAAAAGTTGCCTTTTGAAGCAAGGTAGGGAATGCTTAATCACTGGATCCAACCCTCTTTTTCACAAGAAGATCAGAAGATGGCTTTGTCCCAAAATGTTCACTTTAACAAAGGTAAATAAACTGGAACTCAAATGAGACCCTCTAAAAGCTGTTTCCCATCACCAACCACTTGGCTTTTTACTAATGATCACTACAGAATTCAAACTTTCAGGTCAGTGAACTTTTCAATGCTCCTGAAACCGGTTTCTCCAATAGTCTTGAGGAGTCCCCACCATCTCGTTGACGTCTTCGTTCTGGTGTAGGGATTGAGCTAATGATTGAAGGAGTTAGGAGGAAGACCACTTAAGCATTTGGATTGGATCTCTTTCCCAGCTGCGATTCCTCTTAAGTAGCGGTGCAGAATTTTTTCAGATTTAGATTTAGGTGTACAAAATATTAAATGCATGCAGTTTGCATGATTATTCCTCACGCATTAAATAAGTGGAAGAAACATTTAGAAAAGATCTGAAAGCGATATCCAAGCTTTCTAAGCAATTGCTTAGACTGGCTATTTTTATTTATTTTTCATATTTGTATATTCTATATTTTTATTTATTTAATTCCCATAACACCCCCCCCCTCCAATCTCACCCAAGTGAGTCTGGCTGCATTACAACAAAATAAATTATGTAAGTACATTATTCTTTATTCTTCCCAATAAAGTCAAGTTAGGTGATGTTATGGCATTCTTCGCCATAAGAGCACTCCAATATTTAATGCCTTTGTTTACAAAAATAACTGCACGATGACCATGAGTATGGCTTTGTTTTCTGCTTCCAATAATTATTTCCCCCTGATATGGTGTTTTTCTCAGATTACATCAGGAGAAACAAGAGAAAATATTGTGAAAAGCCGTTTCTATTTTTATTTGTGTGTACAATGGTTTTTGATTGCTTATTGGCATGACAAATGAACTTCCAACATCTATACTTTAACCCATAATGCAGCCCTAAATTTGGCAGATGTTTGAGCACATATCTGGCTGAAGTTTAGGTCAAAAATCCCTTTTTCATGGGAATGAAATAGGGTGCAACAAACCTGCGTTGTCAGCCAGTCTTTCAGCTTTGCATCCTCAAAAATAATTAAGCCAGCCCCTTTGGGAAAATGTTAGATTTTCTGTAGCAACAAAGGGCCACAAAGAACATCAGTGTTCATTTGTTTTACTGTCAAACTCGCTTTAAACAAGCCTGGTGTTAGAGAAGGGCCTTGCAAACAAGAACTTTGCAGGCTAAGGGGTTTTATATACTTTAGGCAGATGTTTTTGCTTAAAGGAAGAGTGTCTGGAAGGTTAAAAATACACACGATTTGCAAAAGCAGGCATGCATGGTGGGCTGACTAGGAATGCATGGTGTGGACAATGCCAGACACTACCATTCTTGGACAGTAATCATCAGCTGGAACTTGGAAATCACAGTGTGGGTCAGAGGAGAGTGCTATGGTGTAGTTGGGGTTTGGCAAGGAAGGCTGGTGTTTAAGAATGGGGAATAGCAGAAGAAACCTGTGGCTAGATCAGGTTCAGTGTCCACCTTATGTCCCACAACATTCTATGTCCCACGGTGGTCAACCAGATGCTCCTGGAAGATGGAGATGCTCCATAACGACTCAAGGCCCAACACTGATCTTTTTTTTTTTAAAAAGGAAACACCTTGGGATCTAGATCTAGAAGGATCACTAGGACATTCCAGAGCAGGAGGCTAGATTTGCATTCTAGAATATGGTAAGCCAATGGCAAACCACTTCTCTATTGTGTCCAAGAAAGTTACTCGGAAGTATCCATATAATCATAAGGAATAGAGCTGGACTCAAGAGAGGCTATGTTTTATTCTTTCCTGTCATTCAGGAAGTAGCAAATGGCCATATTTGTAATTTGTTTTTGTTTTTTAATTTTTATACCATTCTTCTTCCAAGGCTGGTGATAACTCCTTTGGTGAATTGGCCCAATGCCTCTTTACAGCCATCAAAACTGGTGGCCTCTGCATATAAGACTGCAGCAAATGTCATAGTCCAACTATACACATTATAGTCAGTCCTTCCTTTTACCAAGCTTGAATCTTGAATAAGATTGTGTCTTGAGTGAGAACCAGTTTGGCCTAGTGGTTAAGGCAGAGGTCTTCAAACTTGGCAACTTTAAGATTTGTGGACTTCAACTCCCAGAATTCTCCAGCTAGCTGGCTGGAGAATTCTGGGAGTTGAAGTCCACAAGTCTTAAAGTTGCCAAGTTTGGGGACCCCTGGGTTAAGGCACCAGGCTAGAAACCAGCAGACTGTGGGTGCTAGTCCCACATTAGTCATGAAAACCAGCTGGGCAACCTTGGTCTCTCAGCCCAACCCACCTCACAATGTTGTTGTTGTGGGGAAAAATAAAAGGAGAAAGGAATATGTTCACCGCCTTGAGTTATTTGTAATAATAATAAAAATCATAATAAATAATAAATTTATATGTTCGATACAAACAAACATATACATCTTTCTACCTTTCTTTTCATAAGGTATTCTTATGATTTATCTTCCATTTTAATTTTTCTTTCTTAGGTGTATCTATTCCTATATTCATTGCCCCTGATAAGAACTTTTAGGTGTTCACCTATTCAGGAGTCTGAAGTTATAAAAAGGGTGGTTTTATCATTTGACATTTAGAAACTTTTAACTTTAACTTTTAACTTTAAAATTTGAAAACAAGTATGTTAAATGTAGCTTGTATTAGGAATGTTCTACAAATAGTACGATTCTTTCAATTATTGGTTTAATTCTAATTAATGGTTCATGATATTCTCTCCTATGGTTTCTTTATATGTTGCTCTCGTTTTGTTTTACAGATCGCACTTTCAGTAAACTGTTTTATAAAATTTATATATTTCTTCCGATTTAGGGAGGGTCTCTCTTTCATGAAAAGGAACATTTCCCAAAGTTAAAAAAATGCCAGGCTTGGATCAACTCGCAAGGAAAAAAAAAACCACTTGTTAATTATAAGTATCGTTCTGCTGCTGCACAAACCACATTCGACTCTCTGCACTCTAGACTAAACTGTGAACTTCGGCAGCATCACAAAAGATTCATTACTTGTAACTAACTCTCTGCCCACCTTAAAACTGGAGATAATAGCTCTCTTATAAAAAAAAACAATCCCTCCCAGATCACATAATTGTCTTTTGACAGCTCCCTTATTTGTTTATTTTTAAAATGAAGCATAACCTCTCCATCCAAATTCTTGATTCTGTTTTGATCTGCAGCCTGTTGATGTCTGGTTTTTGAAGGAACATATGTTTGGGAGGGTGAGGCGGGAGGAAATACAGTTTATCAAAGTCCAGCAAAAATCAGCTTTATTTAAAACCCCCAGAGGGATGCATGGAATAACTTGCCTCCTGGAATTGTGGGTACTCCATCAGTGGAGGTTTTCAAAAATAGACTGGAGATTACCGGGATGGTATAAGATCTCCTACTTTGAGTAGGAGCTTGGACTAGAAGATGTCTGAAGTGTCTTCAGCCCTATGATTCTATGTTCTATTAGACCAGGGGTGTCAAACTCGATTTCATTGAGGGCCGCATCAGGGTTGTGTTTGACCTCAGGGGGCCGGGAAGGGCATAGCCAGAGTGGTCATGGCCAGCTCGACGTCACTCATATGGGGGGCACCTGTGGTGGCCCGAGTGCTCTGCCAGTGAAAATGGGCTCCCAAGCTCCATTTCCAGCTGCGACGGCCTCCTGCAACCCTCTGCCAGAGAAAACGGAGCTTGGGAGGGCCGCACACAGCCCTCCCGAGCTCCCTTTTCGCTGGCAGAGGCACCGCGGGCCAGTCCACTGTTTCCAGGGTGGCCCCACGAGCCAGATCTAAGCACACCACAGGCCTTGAGTTCAGACCTTCCTGTGTTAGGTTAGTATTCTAAAGAACACAATCAACATTCTTGGGGGAGGAGGTGATCCCTGTCCTAATGTACCCATATATTCATACTTCTTGTACTCATAATCATGCTTGTACTATTATATATATATACAATCATGTTTATACTTTGTCTATACTTTGCTTGTAATCATATATGCTTGACAAATAAATTAAATTAAATTAAATATTTGTTGGTGTCCTGTCAAACATCAAAGAAGCTTTTGGCAGTTCCTCTAGAAGTCAACAGGTTATGGTTAGCTACTCTTTGCATAGGATGTGATGAGTCAACACAGATCACAAAGACTAAAGAGTGGGTATAACATTCAATTCACATTCCTCATTTCTAGACAGATGTGTCATCAAACTTCTAACCATACATAGAAGTATAGGATACAACATATTCTTTTCAAAGCATATTCTTTTGTTACTTCATTCTAAAATCTTATGCTTATGTATATTTCCTGAAAAAGTAAGTGAGGTGTACTGTATAACAGAAACTTATCAGAGCACAGTATAAAAAGAAAACCTGTATACTGTATCTAGTTCCACGTAGGTAATAAACTTTAGTAATAAAATACAATTTTATATTGCAGAGTTTCCCAACTATGTGGTGTATATCCCTTTGGGAGCTGAAGGCAGAATCCAAGGGAGTTGTGAAGAAACTTTTACTTACATTCTCACAATAAATCCACCTTTCCCAAAGATTCGTTGTGTTGTTTTCATTGTGCATTTGTGTTCATGTTGGTGTTTGGCGTTTTAGGAGAGGAGTGTACATTAAATTTACTCTAAAGGGAAAGCCAAAAAGTTTAGGAAACCCTGCTCTATGGTACAAACAAAAGATTTACCTTTGCAGCAAGAAATTATGACATGATATCAGATCCCAGTGGTTTAAAAAAATGGGTCATTAATATTGTTCAGCTTACTTTGATTATTTATGATCTCTGACTCAGTAGAAGTCTGCACACGTTAGAGGAAACAAGCATTGCTCCGCTATTGAGGGAGATCCCAAAGGTGCTTTTTCAAGAGACAACAGGACGTTCTGTTTTTTCTTTGAAGACGTTTCGCTTCTCATCCAAGAAGCTTCCTCAGATCTGACTGGACAGTTCTGACTGCACACCCATTTACACCACTCAGGTGACCCTGATGACACAGATAAACCTCCAGGTGGCCTCAATGACTCTCTAAAAGAATGCAAATGACCAGCTGTATGCAAGGAATATAAATCCTTCCATTCCCCACCATCCAGACAGAGCTGAAGAAGCTTCTTGGATGAGGAGCGAAATGTCTTCAAAGAAAAACCAGAAAGTCCTGTTGCCGCTTGAAAAAGCACCTTTGGGACAACCATGACCTGGATGACTGAGAATCTCCATAGATATTGAGGGAGATGGGCAGTTCAAAAATGTGAAAAATCAATCACTCACTTGTTAATAGCCATACTAATATATTGCTTAGCCTTAACTCCTAAGATTAAAGGGGTGGATTTGCACAACATGCCTAACCAAGGCAGCTAAAGAACTAATATTTGAATGATTCCCATCCCCACTCAAGATGGGCAAAATGCCTTCCCTTCATTAGATAAATGCTGTCTGTCTGAGGTGATGTCCTGTGGAAATTGTATGTGAACCCCAGATTGTAAACTGTCTATCTCTGCCCTTTATAAGGACTACATAACAGCTGACTTTGCCATCATACGTATATACAACAGAGGGAATATAGCAGAGTTAGCAGCTTTAACTTGACATAATTCTGAGTTCTTCATAAGGCAGAACTCCAAACCCCATGCTTCATCTGCATCTGAATGTCCTCCAGTTAGGCTGTATTTCCTGATGGAAGCCTTCTGAGAAATCCAGGTGTCCCAGCTTTGACTAGTTGCAACAGAGCACACTCATAAACTGTGAACCAACTCATCCAAACCAAACTGTAAAATATCGTTTAAACAAAAACCATTGCAGGTCAGCTCAGTTCAAGATGAAGGTTTTGAAATGCAATGAGCTTTCTGTACAAAAAGAGTCAACAGGGGAAACAGGAAAACTACCTTCCATCTTTCTATGAGAAGAAGGGATAGGAAGATGTAAGACAAACCAATTCTGAATGATGCCACTGTTAAAGGTGCAATTAAAGAATACTAATTGAATTTTTGTGGTCTTAGGGAACTCTTTACCTGTCGCAGAGTAGCATCAAAAGCTTATACTTCAAGTTAGGTCTTGATGAAACAAGGAAAAAGTCATCTTTGATGTGAATGCCCAGACAACTTGATTTGTTTAAAAAAAAAACAACTCTAATTAATGATGGATTTACTGTCTCAAAAGTCAGATGGGGGGCATTACAGGGGTGAAATCCAGCAGGTTCTGACAGGTTCTGGAGAACCGGTAGCGGAAATTTTGACTAGTTTGGAGAACCGGCAAATACCACCTCTGGCTGGCCGCAGAGTGGGGTGGGAATGGAGATTTTGCAGTGTCCTTCCCCTGCCATGCCCAAGCCACGCTCACCAAGCCACACCACGCCCACCGAGCCACGCCCACAGAACCGGTAGTAAAAAAAATTGGATTTTACCATTGGGGCATTAGTTGTGTGCTTTAAAATGGGATGGGGCAACAGTTCTAGCAAATATGCTTAAGATCTCCATCTTCTTGTATCTTCTGAGCAGAAATGGTGCTAACAATTCCCTAGGTATTAGTGGTGAGAGGCAATGATGTTTTATCTGGCATTCCCAGTTGGTCTACTGGTTAAGGCACCAGGCTAGAGTGCAAAAGACTGTGAGTTAATGTCCCACCTTAGCCATGAAAGCTGGCTAGGTGACTTTGAGCCAGTCCCTCTCTTTCCCAGCCCACCTCACCTCACAGGGACAATAGGAGGAGGAAGGTGGGTGTGTTGGATATGTTCACCACCTTGAGTTACTTGTAAAAATAATAAAGATGGGATACAAATAAATAAATAAATAAATTCTTCTGGAAGACTATCAATATGGGTTTTCCTCCCTTAGATCTCCAACGTACCATTGATGCCCTTATGGACACTGGGATTGTTTCCTGGGATTTTTGAGTTATCCTTGTTTTATTAGTTCTTGCTTCATTTGATTGTTCGTTTTTTGTTTTTTTTTGCAATGTTATCCCACTTTGATTTTTATCTGCTTCAAAACCCCAACGAGCTGGCAGCATACAAATGTAATAAAGGAAGGAACAAATAAATAAATGAATGTTTAGCAACTCCATGTTCTAATGGCAACTTAATTGCACAAACAGCTGCAATTTTTGCAGGACTGCCAGCAGATCGGTATCTGCCTCTAAGCGACAACGTCAATGTGATATTTTTCTCCCCCAAAGCTCAGGATTTAAAGACATGGATTTCAAACTAAGTTGCAGCAAAAGTGGCTTGATGACCTTCATCTAGCTGACCAAGTCATTTGATATTTTCTGCTATAAGTGCAATATTAAATATTTGTTGAACCAGCCAGCCTGTAGCACTGAGAATATTGTATTTTCTGTTTTAGAGAACTGGTCCTTCAGAGCCTGCACTTATGCAAAGAAAGTCTACTCTTGGCTCAGCTTGCAAGCAAACTATTGACCATTCATTGCAAAGGACAGTTCTTTATTTCAGAAAGCTGTTCTTTAGCTTTATTTATATCGACAGAAGATATATTTGTAGCTCAGGGTTAAACTGTGGAGTCCTTGATGCTCTCTGGGCTTGGTGGTTTTCTTGCAAATGTTTGATTGCCCTACTAGGTAACATCAGCAGCACTGATGATGTTCCTTAGTTGGGCAATGAAACATCTGTCAGGGTTCCAAGTAATGCACCCATTGAAATCAGAACTCCGAGGCAGATGGAGTCCTCAAAGAGCAATTTATTTGGATACATCATATTGGCACAACTGGTGAAAACCGACTCTGAAAGTTCCCGTGGTTTTCACCTGATTAAAAGTGAAAGTTTCCCCCTTTCTCCAAGTCATCAGTCACAGTGTCCAATAGAGGTGCTGGCTGGTTGTTTGGTTATTTCGCTCCTCCTCTCCCAGCCACCTGTTGGAATGAACTTGGTTCCCACAGGAAAACTTTTTGTTTTGACTGCAAAATCCCAGCTAACTATTCCCCCCTCCCTGTCACCTCTTCTGCCTTGTGGCAACCCTGAAGCCACAAAGATGGTATCAGCCAGGTCCGCTTCAGGGTTGACAACATCTGCAAGAAAACAACTAAGCTCGGAGAGCCCCAGGGACTCCACAGGTTTATTTATTTTCCAAAAACTCCCATTTGTCCTTTGTTTTGGTCCTTCATCTTTTACCATGGAGATGCACAGCTAAGGTGCTTGATGTACATTTAATGCAATCAGATTGCAGAAAACCTTTTCAATACCTGTCTCTCAGAACTTCATAGCTTTTGATGCTTTTTAGAAACTTTTATTCAAACATGCATTTTTGTAAAGTTTTTCTTGGTTTAGCTCTTAAGCTTCCTTTGCAAAGCAAAGTTACAAACATAAAGAATTACATGTTTTAACCTTTTTGAACTTCTTTCAGATTTGCCCCCTTTTCAGGTACATCCTTTATTAATTTTTTCCCAAAAAATATGGTCACTGTATCTGTAGGAAGTGTAGGAAGCCCCCCTCTCCCTCCTAGAAAAATGAAATATTTTGGGAAATATTAAAAAGGCAGGATAAAATATTTCCCCTAAAGGAGAAATAATAATAAAAAAATCTTAAGGGAGGCAGAAACCAGCCCCAGTTTCCCTGTCCCAAGCAGAAACTGAGGAGGCCAGCTTTTAGAAATGCAGATTTTGTAATCCATTCAGAAAGACTGGATCAAGACAGAAACTCAGATAAGCAACAAACAAAAGGTTGACAAAATTAGCTCAGACAAGCACCTAGGATTTGCATTTCCTCTTTTGCCTATAGAGCCAGCTATCCCCATCATCTTCGTTTAACGACCCCATAATCCCTTGCAGGGTGGAGTCTGGGCAACTGAATGGAGCTAGCAGAGTGTTTACTGGCCGGCTGCCCTTCCTGATTCCAATGGGGAGATTTGTTCAGCAGATTTGGGAGATTTGTTCATTGTGCCCAGAGAGGGAAATATCTGCCTCTACCTAGGATCAAACTCACAGCCTCCTGATTGTGAGGCGAGAGCTCCACCTCTAGGCCACCACACCACTCCTGCCTATAGAGCCAGCCATGACCCCTACATAACCCCTACATGACCCCCATAGGAATCCAGAAGGTATAAAAAACCACCCACTCTAAACTCCATTTTGTCAGCTGTCCCTGAATCACATGTGGTTGGTGGTTCTGCTTCCTCAATAAAGGGAACTTTTCTTTCCAATCGGCCTCCAGCCTCCATTTTATCTCCAGTGCCTTTCTCCCGGATTGGAACTGAACCAGGTGGATTTTCCTTCCAACATATCCATGCCTTGTCCTTGGACAGACTCTGCTTCCATCCTCTGAGTAGGCAATACCCACTCGTAGCTCAAACAATGGCCAAGCATTATAACTCAGGGGGCCAATCCAAATCACTGCAGATCCCACATCTATCACTTTTAACCCTTCCATTTCCACGAGCAAGCCTTTTAAAAAAATTATTCTTGTGGTGTCCTTGGTAGGCCTTAAAAATGGCGGCTCTGCATCTCAGGAGCATGGAAAGGCTTGCTTTTTCTTTCGTCCTCATTCCTTTGTCCACCTAGATGACACTAGCCGCAGCCTACAGTTACAGAATAAATAAACGTATAAAAAAGAGTCGAGTAGAACATTCTGCAGCTGGTTGCCAGTCCTTGCTTCAGTTCCATGCTTCAGTATTTTGCTCTCATACCACCGTTTACACAGCAGAGCATGAAGCCAAAGCGAATGGCTGCAGGATCCTGCCAGAAATTTCATATTTTCCAAAGCCCTATAAATGGATTCCTGCACCTGTTTGCCCAGGTCTTCTGAGTGGTTCCTTGGTCAGCAGCAACAACTGTGTCTTGAATGTCCCAAGGCCATTTTATTTTTATTTATTTATTTTTATTTATTTATTTGTCAACAAGTGCAAGGAAACAGGACACATGAAAAAAATGGCACAAATAAATGGATATAAAGAAGCAAAACATAGCCATAAACACATAAAATGAGTACATACAAATGGGTACAATAGGACAGGGACGGTAGGCACGCTGGTGCGCTTATGCACGCCCCCTTTTTGAGGGGGGCTGGAGAAACCAAGCCAGAATCTTGCTAAACCCAGATCTTTTCAGACTTGTAGAATCTCAATCATTAGGTAGACTTTGCCCTAAGAACTTGGTTAACGTTCAACGCTTCTTGTGTTGATGGGAAATGATCTAATTACATGAAAGACATTTTGTCCCTCAGGACAATGCCATTTTTCCTGGCAGGCTGGGTAGATGTTACTTCCAAAAATACATTCCTCTTTCTTGTTAGTTCTTGAGTTCTTTCTATTTTATTTTGCCAGTCCATTTTTGCAGAACTATCCTCAGGGATCCAGGTCACTAGAGGTCCTATATTTAGTTTCAACTAATCTTCGTTGGCAGTTATTTCACACTCAGGAAGTCCAGCAAAATGATTTTCCTGACTGATTGGTTCGTGCCTACATATTTATAATAAGCTCGCATTGATTCACACATGTTGATTGTTCGTACACATGTTGACCTACTGCTGTTCGTACTGAAGACTAGTAGATCCAGGGCTTGAGTGGGGAATATAGCTAAAGAAGGAATAGCCTCTGAAACTATGCCTCAGTGCAACACTAAGTATAATGTCTAATGGAAGCACTTTCTGTTCATCGGTTGCTGATAGCCTGTTTACGGAATAACTCAGTCTGTTAACAACCTTTTGAGATGCAACCACTTCTAATTCCCTTGATTTTCCCCACAAGAATCAAGAACCGAATCGCAATTAACATGTCTCATATGAACAATAACAATTGCACCCTCCCAGAAAATGCAGAGGGCCATGTTTAGCGAATATAAAACAGTTCCATTCTATAAAACGGAATGCAAAACAGCCTGTGAAATGCTTTTTCCTAAGGATATTTCTTGAACAAACTCCCAAATTCAAAGCCCAGGGGAAATGAGCAAAAATGGGGTCATTTAATGCAACTTTAAGCCAGCGACCCATGATTTTCTCATCAAAAATTGTGTGATTACTCAATTATGCATTAGTTAAAGCAAGCAGGAAACCATAACCAAGATAAAAACACAGGAAATCTGTTACAAGACTGTCTTTCTGTTGTATAAATTGAAGTAGAGGTCCATCATTACTGTGGGCTGAGAACTGATTTCTAAGAAACCACTCTGGTAAGGGAATGTCTTTAAACAACATTGTTGTGAATGAATATCCCCAGTTGGAGACACTCTTAGAACCTGTCCTATCTAGGGCTGCTAATGAGATAGGCGCCTTGGAAAAACACATATCTCAAGACTCCTTTGTAGTCTGCTTATTGTTGTTACTATAGCTGTAGTAAGTACAGAGCATACAGTATATTAGTAGTTCTTTCCATTGTAAAAATCCCAGTGTGGTTTACAACAGTGTAAACACGAAATTACAAAATTAAAACAATCCGTTAAAAGGTCAAAGGAGAACTTCTTAGAAGAAGAGGGCTTAGCCAGAGATGCAGCCAAGAAGTATGAATGTCAGAAGCTATATTATTACAGAAACTAGATAAGCAATTCCTCACTTTTTCTACTATACAATTAGCCCAGCATATCCTACATTTGACAGGATTTTGGAACTTTGATGAATAACCTCACTTGGACAATCCAGGACAGAGACAATTCTTGGAAATCAAGGTGGAGCATCTGACCTTATAACCCATTCATCCTCTGGTTTTAGATTTTTGGATAAATCCAAGCTGAATAAATAGACACCGTATTGCACATAATCTAAAAATGCAAATAATCATTCTTCGGACTGTTTTGATGAAAGATTTTTCTGAAGGACAAGCTCAAGTGTGGCTTAGCAGCATGTCGCTTATATAATGCATATTACGAGCTTGATCAGAACGATGAAACTTCAAAATCCATTTACTGATTAAGCACACCGTGAACGCTTCCCCGTGCCAAATAAAAACCACATTGTTTTAAAAGAAGATGTTTGTTAGCCTTTATTTCCAGCCTTTTGAGAGTCCATTTGAGAAGGACATAAAATTGTTTCTGTCTTCTATAAATCAGCAGAGTGTTTTTAAGTTCTCTCCAAGGAACTCCCAACTCAATTTGTGGCTTGGTAAAAAAAAAGTGTGGGCAGCTGGCTCCATAAATCATAAGCAAAGGCACCCAGCTCCAGTTTGTAAGACGTGCTGATTTGTTCCTCTGGTGAGTAAATCAACATCTAAACCCCATATTCTCTCTCTCTCTCTCTCTCTCTCTCTTTCTCTCTCTCTCTCTCTCTCTCTGTGTGTGTGTGTGTGTGTGTGTGGCAGAGGTGGGTTCCTCCCAGTTCGGACCGGTTCGGATGAACTGGTAGTGACCCGCTGGTGACGTCACGGTGATGTCACGGAGCCGGTTCGGTCAGTGCTGGTCCATGGTCAGCACCATCTTTTTTTGGAATTTTTTTTTTTTGGAATTTTTTTTAATTTTATTTTCTTCTGCGCATGCGCAGAAGCCGAGTTTCCCGCACTGTGCATGCGTCACCATCTTGTTTTCGGCTCCTTCTCTTTTTTTTGGATTTTTTATTTTTTTATTTTTTGGCACTGTGCATGCACGCGCCCATGAGGCGCGCCCACGCGGCGTGGCCACACGGCATGGGAGGAAGCGAACCGGCAGCAAGGTAAGTTAGAACCCACCCCTGGTGTGTGTGTGTGTGTGTGTGAGAGAGAGAGAGAGAGAGAGAAGGCACAGCTGTCCTACTGATCAAGATAGTCAAAATATTCCTTGAACCACTTTCTTTTCATATTTGTTTGTTATGCATGCTGTGATTGAAGGGCCTTTGGGATTATGACACAAAACATCATGATAGCAATGCCGGTCTGTGACCGTAATAAAAATTGATTGATTAACCATGATAGCAATGGGTGGCACCAAGCTCTTCATTCCTCCTGGACTAGCAGATGACTCAGAAGACAAATAGGAATGAAATTCCAGATCTGAGAAAGCATGGAGAAGTCCATGCGCCTTAACCCTCCTCAGAGGTTCCCATTCATTATGGGGGTTCTCAGAGTAGGGGAAACAGTGTGTTCTGAAACAGGGTGTGGTCACAGATGTGACCCATGGATGTAAGATAAATCTTCTGGAAGCTGTTCAAGTAGAGATTTGTTATGTCCACTGGGACTGACTTTGTTGCAGGAATGATGGTAACATTGGAAAGAATCCATGAACATCCATCTCCCCCCCCCTCAGAAATCTGCACAGAAAGACTATTGGTTGAGAAAGAGGCATTTCCCTAAAGAATATCTAGTATTCATTTCCAAAAATTGAGTGCATACGTTGCAGAAGACTAATCCTGGTCTGAAGATTTCCCCATTTTGGCTCTTCTGGACCCCTTTCTGACATCATGTGTGTCTTGGGATGGATGGATTTGGTGGTTGGAAAAAGCTGTTCCCTTTGTGCACACAGGCACGCATGCACACACACACACACACACACACACACACACACACACACGGGGGGGAAGGCTTCTTTCATCAGGCATGATGAAAGTTGACATGACGCATGGTTATCTCTGATCCTGGTAACACGGTATATTGATCATGATTTGTTCTCCTGGACAGACTTCTCTTCCATAAATTTTCCAATCTCCCTTTGTCAGCCCAGATTTTCCGCCACTTTTTCCTAAGACGATCGCTGGTTCTCCTATTGTATGTAAGAGAGAAGACTTCCTGTCTTTTCACTTTCTTCACTTTGTCATGGATAATAACGTATCTCTGTTTCACATCTCCCACTGCTTCTCCTGCCTAGGGCAACCATATCTGGGCTGCGAGAAACTACATAGCCACAGAGAGATACGGAAAACTCTTCCCCTATATTGGGACCCTATAGTAGCAATCTGGATTTTTGTAGCTGGATAGCTACAAAGGGGTGGGCTTCAAATTTTTTAGCAAGGGGTTCTCTGCCTGGTTGCTGGGTGGGTGTGGCCATGGTGGGCGTGGCCTAGTCGGCCTCGTGCACCATGGGGGGGATGTTTTTGTCCTCCCCGGGCTCAGGAGGCTTTCCTCAAGCCTCCGGGAGGGCGAAAACGGCCTCCCCAGGCTCTGGAGGGCCTCTTCCCGAACTTCCGGTAGGCCCGTTTTTCGCCCTCCCCGAGCCTCCGCGTGCGCCCTGCACTTACCTGCATCCGAAACGGGCTGCGTGGGGACTCCTGGGAGGGGCAGGGAGGGATGGGTGGGGCGGTGCCAGTCAGGAGTGGGATTTGGGGGTTCTCCGAACTGCACAGAATCTTAGCTAGAGGTTCTCCCGAACCCCTGCAAACCCCCAGCAGCCCACCCCTGGGTAACCCTCCTTTCTAAACAAAGTTACCTGCAGCTTTATGACCCTTTCTCTGATCTTATTCATCTCAGCTCCCTGTAATGTTCTTTCTAGGACCTTCTAGGTAGGATCTTCAGTCACTTGGATAGTTTGATTTCACAGCAGGGTTGAATTACTTGATCTAATTTAAAGATTCGCCTTAAACAACATAGGAAAGAGGATATGTGCATATTTATGTACGGTAATGGTTATGGTGTAAACGGGCTTGGTGATGAAAACACGTGCTTTCCCAGAAGACAGGGAATTTTAGAAGAGAGAAAATCCTTGGAAGAACTCAATGTTAAGGGCAATTCCTCATGGACCGAATGCTTTTTATAAACTTAAGTTATGTTATCACATATTGGACTTGAGCAAAGCTTTATTTACAAAATTTTCCAGATTTAGGAACAGCAATGTTTAAATATTGCTTTTGGAATCATGCTGTTGGCTATAGTTGGAGATAATTCTCCTTCTCCTTCTCCTTCTCCTTCTCCTTCTCCTTCTCCTTCTCCTCTTCTTCTTCTTCTCCTTCTTCCTTTTCTCCTCCTCCTCCTCTTCTTCCTCTCCTCCTCCTCTTCTTCCCCCCCTCCTCCTCCTCTTCTTCCCCCTCCTCCTCCTCTTCTTCCCCCCTCCTCCTCCTCTTCTTCTTCCTCTCTTCCTCCTCCTCTTCTTCCCCGTCCTCCTCCTCCTCCTCTTCTTCCTCTCCTCCTCCTCCTCTTCCTCCTGAAGGAAAAGTTTGAAAGAGATGAAAAGTTTGAGGCCTGGTGATTACTGACCATAAAATAATTATTTTCTGAGCACAGTTCAAGGTGTTGATTGCTTAGGGCTATAAATTGCTTAGAGGTTGATAATATTTATTGGACCCTCTCCTGGCACTGGAATTAGGAGATGATTAAAGTTAAAGATACTGTGAGTGGAAATGAATACACTTCCTCGGAAGTTGTTTTTATCTTTAATTATTTCCACTTAAAGGAAATACTTAAGTCTTAAAAATTTTGAAAAATTAATTTAATAAACTGTACATTTTTAAACCTTTTTCTTTCCTAAGCATCTTCATCCAGGCTGCATCAATATATGCCATTGTTTTTATTGTGTTTTAATTGTTCACACCTCATTTTAGATTATTAATTACTTGGCATGCCATAGGGTCAGCAAGGAGAACTATAAATCCAAATAATAAATAAAACAAAGGAAATAGTAATAATGAGATGATCTCTATCATTTATTGCAGTTTAAAAGCTTAACCCAAGCCAAATCAGGATATTACTTGAAAAGGAGATCACTCAGAAATTGCAGGACAATGGCCACATCATACAAGGAAAACCTCTATAAAATGTTCTATAGGGGGCATCTGCCCCTGGCAAGATTGGCCAAAATGTTTAGCAATATGTCCCCAAACTGTTGGAAATGTAAACAAATACCTGGCACATATTAACACATGTGGTGGACCTGTATAAAGGTAAGGAAATTTTGGATACAAATTCATATGTGGTTAGAAAAAATGACCAGACAACATATAGAGTTTAAGCCAGAATTATTTTTATTAGGCATTATGTCAGATGGTTATGATAAAGGGACAATATACCTAATATTACACATCTTGACCGCAGCACGAATTGTGTATGCGCAGCAGTGGAAGAGCGAAAACACCCCTTCAGAGGAGGAGATGATAAGGAAGATACTAGTCTGTGCGGAAATGGACAGACTAATGCTAAAAATAAAAGATAAAGGAGATACAGAATACTATGCTACTTGGAATAGATTCTATCAATGGTTAGAAACACAAGGTAGAAGTTGGAATGCGAAAGAATCAGGTTAGGTGGAGATGGAAAGAGATACTATGTATGTATTTGAATGTAGGTATTAGAATAATAGCAATAGCAATAGCACTTAGACTTATATACCACTTTACAGTGCTTTTACAGCCCTCTCTAAGCGGTTTACAGAGTCAGCACATTGCCCCCAACAATCTGGGTCCTCATTTTACCCACCTCGGAAGGATGGAAGGCTGAGTCAACCTTGAGCCGGTGAGATTTGAATTGCCGAACTGCAGCTAGCAGTCAGCTGAAGTAGCCTGCAGTACTGCACTCTAACCACTGCGCCACCTCGGCTCTTAGATAGATAAGTTGACATTCTAGAATATGATGGTCAGAAATAACTGCACAACACTAGCACTGTTTAAAATAGTATATATGTTATTTTGTTTTTACCTTTGTTTTATGGCAAGTGGAATGCCAGGACAATTACACTGTATTCAATATATCTATATGTAAACAATAAATATATACTGTATATATATATATAAAAGAAATTGCAGGGCATAATATTGTCCCAGGAGGTCAACAAAAGCCTCTCAGAAAAAGATGATAGCTAGTTTTACTTGTGTTGTTTCTGAGAAAATTACACGGTGTTGACATCACTGGAAGGTGAGTTTGAATAATGAAGGCTTGACACAGGAATAGCTTCCCTCTTACAAAGCCACATAATCTTCCCAAAGAAGAGTTCTCTTAGTTGTCACGTAGTTGTACTTCAGGGGTTTTGCAAAATACCTGGGAATAACTTGGAATTTTTCTGGCCCTGGATGAATGAAAGATTTTGCCTAAGCCATCCAAACGATTGAAATTCATTCCCAAGGTCACCACTTTACAAAAAAAGATGTTGAGACTTTGGAAAAAGTGCAAAGAAGAGCAACTAAGACGATTAAACGCCTGGAGACTAAAACATATGAAGAACGGTTGCAGGATTTGGGTTTGGCTAGTCTAGAGAAAAGAAGGACTAGGGGGGACATGAGAGCAGTATTCCAGTATTTGAGAGGTTGCCACCAAGAGGAGGGGGTCAACTTATTTACCAAAACATCTGCAGGCAGGACAAGAAACAATGGATGGAAACTAATCAAGAAGAGAAGCAACCTGGAACTAAGGAGA
Source organism: Thermophis baileyi (assembly GCA_003457575.1). Classification (NCBI taxonomy): domain Eukaryota; kingdom Metazoa; phylum Chordata; class Lepidosauria; order Squamata; family Dipsadidae; genus Thermophis; species Thermophis baileyi. Next base: position 1,540,055 of record QLTV01002273.1, read on the forward strand.
AACTTCATCACACAGCAATTAACCAGTGGGACAGCTTGCCACGAGAAGTTCTGGGTGCTTCATCACTGGAGGTTTTGAAGAAGAGACTGGACAGTGACTTGTCTGAAATGGTATAGGGTCTCATGCTTGAGCAGGGGGTTGGACTAGAAGACTTCCAAGGTCCCTTCCATCTATTCCAATCTATTCTGATTGAAGTCTCACCTTTCACCCACATCTGTATTTAGAACAATTAACCAGTGGAATGACTTGCCTCCAGAAGTTGTGGTAGGGTTTCCTGCATGAGCAGGGGTTAGACTACAACAAGACCTCCCAGGTCCTTTCCAACTCTGTTCTTCTGTTATTTTGTTAGTGATTGCAGCATGCAATTTTAAAATAATAATAATAATAATAATAATAATAATAATAATAATAATAATAATAATAATAATAATAATAATAATAATAATGAGAGAAAGGGCAGGGTTTGCTGGCCAGTGTGAATTCCCAGGACTTCCTATCTGAATGTCTGTCAGTCCTGGCCTCCTCCTCCCTGAAAGAGAAACAGAGAAAAAGCTACATTCCAGCATTATCACTCTTCCGCCTCCCCTCCCTTCCTCTGAGCCCTGATGGGCAGATGCCAGGGTCTTGTGTGATGGGAAAATGCCCAGAGACCAGTGGGAACAGCTCCCGGAGAGGATATGAGCCATTTTAGAAGCTTAACTTCCAGCACCTGTTCCCCCACTGAAAGACGATGTGTGTCGGGAGATACATTTTCTATTTGTGTGGGTTTTACATAGAAGTGATGTAAGACCAAGGATTCATTTTATCCAGCATCCTGTTGTTAGCAGTGGCCAGCTGGATGTCACCAGCCCGGCTATAGAATTTTATTCCTGCACCTCTCATGCTAGCTGTGCATAGAATCAGAGAGACCTCAGAGCCACATTGGTTCCCTAAACCGGGGGTCTCCAACCTTGGCAACTTTACGACTTGTGGACTTCCTCAACTCCCAGAATTCCTCAGCCAGGAGTTGTGAAGCCCACAAGTCGTAAAGTTGCCAAGGTTGGAGACCCCTGCCCTAAACCTTCAAATGCATCTCCTGGAGTCCTGTAAAAGCGGTCATCAAATTATGAGTTTCCATGCACCAGCAGGCAGAGATGATTAAATACACAGCAGGAATGTCATCACTGATTACTGATTGATTACATGCCGTGGAGTTTGCTTTTTGACTCCTAGCAACCGCAAAGATTTTCTCCACAAAGAACTGTCCCTAACCTTTCAACTCTCTGAAGGTCATCACAATAACTCAATTTAACTTTAGCAGAATGTTGATGCAACCGAAATAAGTCACACTTGATTTTTGTTCTACCTACAATCCTGGCATGCTACTTAAAGGGACAAGCGTGACCTTCAGATCTCAAGAAAGCTCTGCATCACTTTATTGTGTCGCTTTTGCCCAACCTGGTGCCTTCCTTTTGCATTTGGACTATAAGCCCCACAATTCTTAGCCACTATTGTAAGAATACCATTCTGCTACATTTTGTATACTTCTGTTGAGTTGCCACAAAGAAGAGGTCCTCAGCCTATTCTCCGAAGCACCCGAAGGCAGGACAAGAAGCAGCGGATGGAAACTAATCAAGGAAAGATCCAACCTAGAACTAAGGAGGGATTTCCTGACAGTGAGAACGATTAATCAGTGGAACAACCTGCCACCAGATGTTGGGGGGTGGGGGACCCTCCAATACTGGAGGCTTTTAAGAAGAGATTGGACAACCATTTGTCTGAGATGGTATAGATTTCCTGCCTGAGCAGGGGTTTGGACTAGAAAACCTCCGAGGTCCCTTCCAACTCTGTTATTCTGTTATAGTTTCTATTTTTTTTCTTCCATTCTCAAAGACTACCTGGACAAATCTCTGCAGTTTTCTTGGTAAGGTTTTTCAGAAGGGGTTTGACTGTCAATCCTGAAGCTGACCTGACCGAGGCCATTTTGCGACTTCAGTGTTGCCACATTGGAGCTGGGGGATAGGGAGGGGGGAATAGAGATAGTTGGGGTTTGTAGCCAAAATAAAATACTTTCTCCTGGGAACCAAGGACATTCCCACAGGTGGTTGGAGAGAGGAGGAGTGAAGTTTCCAAGCAACCATGGACCATGTGACTGATTGTTTGGGAAAGGGGGGAGGGGGACTTTACTTTTAATTAGGTGAAACCCCTATGTTGCATAGGAGTGGCTGATTATTTTGGGGTCCTCTATGCACCATTTTGTTGTGCCCCAGCGTAGCAAACCCCCAGAAATGACACACACACACACACTGGTCCAAACTAAAATAGTTTTAGTGATCATTCAAGTTCAGAGTTTCTCCCCAAAGTGCTTGTTAACCTTCACAAACACTTTTGGCCGGGAGTTCAAAGATAAAACAAAACAAACAGAAGATGCAGATCTTAATTGCCTCAAATTGCTGGAATAGGCTGAGAGCCAGGACTGGAGTTCGTCCAACGGATAGCACTGACAGAGTCCTCAGAAGCCCGGGAAAAACATCCATCGTTTCCAGCAAAATGGTTCGTTGTGAGTCCACCTTATATAGGCTTAGGGCGTGGCCCCTCTGCCTGCAGAGTTACTTGCGAGTAGACCTCCTTCTGCAAAGCCACTCTTGCCGGCTAGCTGCCCTGCGTGCCCTAGCATCAATCAGAGGCCCCTCCTCTTCACTGGAGTCACTGAACTCCTGCTGAGGAGGTGCAGAAGGCCCTGATTGAGCATCGTCCTCTGGCCCTGCTTCCTCTTTGGTCTCGGACTCCGGTGCCGGAGCTACAGACCGCTCTTGCCACCCTATGGTCTGTTCCTGGTCATCCGGATCCATGAGCAGCTGCACGGGATGGGGGCAAGCCACAACAGGTTTTCACCTGCATGTGCCAATATGATATATCCAAATAAAACTATTCTTTGAGGAACCTACTTGCCTCGAAGTTATGCTTGCTATGGATGTATTATTTGGAACCCTGACACTGACATTGCTGCCTTTCTAGGGCTGAGAGAAATTGGCTGGCCCAAGGTCACCCAGCTGACTTCATGCCCCAAACGGGACAAGAACTCATAATCTCTTGGTTTCTAACCTGATGCCTTAACAATGACGGTACCCCAAACTATCAGTTCTACTTCCAGGGACATAAAAACCATCATACTGAAAAATGCCATCAGTCTATTTTGTTCAATATTTTTTTGCTCTCTCAAGCTGTTTTTTTTTTTAATGGGAGGGTACTATTCATTGGTTTGGAATCCTGCCGATTTGTGCTGAGTTGGGGAAGGGAGAGGTTGAAATAGATCTTGATATACAAAGAATATCCTTAGTTGGAAGGCTAAAATATAACTCCCTGAGCATTAGTACTTCTGCAAATGATCTGGACAAGATCAAGTCACCCTTCCCAGAATCCTATTCCTTGCATCCTGGATCTTCATCTGCTGTAATTTAAGAAAGAATAAATCTTTGGGGTTTGTATTCAACGTGTTCTAAGCCTACTTATATTATGACTGGAATTTAAGTTACAAGAATAATTGTCCTTGGTGGGAGCAATGTTTTTGGCCTGGTAGGATTAAAATAAAATAAAATAAAATAAAATAAAACAATAAAATAAAATAATAAAATAAAATAAAATAAAATAAAATAAAATAAAATAAAATAAAATAAAATAAAA
>QLTV01002273.1:1543988-1555400 GCA_003457575.1 Thermophis baileyi
ATTTATACCAGAAAAAAAATTAATAATAAAATAAAATATAAATAATAAAATAAAATAAAATAATCAAATAATAAAATAAAATAAAAAAATAAAATAAAATAAAATAAAATGAAAATCCCCGAAAGGAATTGAATGTGTGATTTGATAGCTGCTTTCTTAGAGTTACATCTATATTATAAATCAAAAAAGTGCTCAGGATACACTTTCAATCTGACTTAATTGTCCTTTCCATGATAGAGAGGGTAGTTTTTCAAAGACCTTGGACCAGAGGTGGGTTCCTGCCGGTTCGGACCAGCTCTATAGAACCTGTAGCGGGAATTTTCTCCTGCTCACCGAACCAGCAGTGATGACCAGCTAGACACGCCCCTGAACCGGCTCTCTCGGCAGCGCCATAGGCGGTGCCATTTTGTTTTTTGCTTCTGCACATGCGCAGAAGCTGGGTTTTTAGAACTGCGCATGCGCGCGCACGTGCCCATGCGGCATGCCCGCGCGGCGCGTGCGCCCACGTGGCGCATGAGGAAGCGAACCGACAGCGAGGTAAGCCAGAACCCACCCCTGCCTTGGACATAGGTCTCACTTGCAAATTATGATTAGCCAATTATTTTGGGGAGGTGGATTAATGATGTATTTTACTACACACTTATAGTTTGGTTTAAGGATGATGTGGTTCCTCAGGTGATACTGAACTACAACTCCAAGCTTTCCTCATCACGATCCTGCTGACGAGATGATTAAGAGTTGTAGTTTGACAAGATCTGAAAGGCAATGGGTTAAATAATACAATAACAGAGTAGGAAGGGACTTTGGAAGTCTTCTATTCCAAACCTCTGCTCAAGCAGGAGACCCTGTATCATTCTGAATAAATGGCTGTCCAATCTCTTCTTAAAAACTTCCAGTGATGGAGCACCCACAACTTCTGATGGTGAGCCATTCCACTGATGAATGGTTTTAACTGTCAGGAAATTTCCCCTTATTTCCAGGTTGAATTTATTTCTAGATTACTCAACCTGCTTTAGGGAAGACTTTTATTATAGAGTGGCAAAGATGATAATTGTTAGGTCTATACAACCTCCATTCCAGAAAAATACTTCCTCCCACAGTACTGTAGAAAAGGAATTGAAGAATTCTAGATAGATAGAATTCTATCTGTATTGTCTGTCTGTCTGTCTGTCTGTCCGTCCATCCGTCCATCCATCCATCCATCCATCCATCCATCCATCCATCCATCCATCCATCCATCCATCCATCCATCCATCCATCCATCCATCCATCCATCCATCCATCCATCCATCCATCCATCCATCCATCCATCCATCCATCCATCCATCCATCATTTATATCTATCTATCTATCTATCTATCTATCTATCTATCTATCTATCTTTCTATCTATCTAACTATATATCTATCTATGTATCTATCTATCTATCTATCTATCATGTATCTATCTATCTATGTATCTATCTATCTATATCTATCTATATCTATCTATCTATCTATCTATCTGTCATTTGTCATTCTGTCTGTCTGTCTGTCTATCTATCTATCTATCATGTAATCTGTGCGTTGGCTTTTTTCCAGTGTCGTCGTAACTTCAAACGGTCCCTTAAACGAACTATCGTCAAGTCGAGGATTATCTGTGGAAGACATTTTCCTATTCAAGCTAAACAACTGTGCCCACTGGAAACGTTTGGCCAGAGCTGACTGAAGCTATCGCCGATAACTCAATTCAGACCTTGTGCCAAACCGGAGTTTCTACTTCCAGGATCGAATCATCATTTCAGAGCAGGGTTTCATTTCCCATCCTTATCAGTATGCTAAATGTCTCTATATTGCAGCTTTCTCTGGAAAAGGAGGCCCTGGCTGTGACACTGGATTTTATATTTATTCCCCTGCCAACTTCATTGAGTACACTGAATGCATACACTGGCTGTGGGTTTGCAAGAATTCTGGCATCTAAAGCTGCAGCTCAGCCCGTACAAGCGTAACCTTGTTCTACGGGGCGGAAGGTATCGCTTGCCAAATGGGCTGCCCAGCCCAAGTTTGAAGAGCAGGTAAGAGTTATGCTGCTGAACCCCTCCGCATTCTTGTTCATCTTGCAGAATATCTTTTTCCCCATTCAAAACAAAACGATCGATTTTGCTTTTTAAGGTCTTGCAAAACACCACAACGCGAGCTAACTAGGCTGGGCATTATTATCATTATTTTGAAGTGTCACTAAGCGAATGTTTTTTAAGTCGAGAGTACTTGTATTATTTTATTCCTCTCTCTGTCTGTGTCCCTCCCACTCACTCTCACTCACTCTCACACCTACCTACCTACCTACCTACCTCAATCCATCCATTCATCTATCATCTATCTATCAACTTTCTATCTATCATCTATATATCCTATCACCTATTATCTATCTAGTGACTAGGAGATGAAAATGATCATAATCAATCAAGCCAGCAATTTATTTCAGCCATGGTAGAACTATACTCTATGCTGGTCTGAAACTGAAGAGAATATAAAATGTCCTCCCAACAATTCTTGAGGAAACCTGTGTTTTCCCTCTGCAAACCATATTTTAGTTGTTGAGTGTTTGTAACAGGACTATTGTAATCCCACTCAACCCACTCTCTCCACAATCCAGGAGATGCATCAATAGAACAGAAAAGTGATTGATTTTGTTTTGTTTTCCAGATGGAAAAGAAAATTCTTACTTAAAGGAAGTTCCAAATCAATGAAAATATTCCTTCTCCCCTCCTTTTCTCTCTCTCCAATACTGTGGTTTAGCTGAATTGTTAAGGGTGACTTTGCGTCTCTACAACGAAAGGATTCTTGCTTTCCAGCAAATCTAGTTGCTATGGTGAAGGGCTGGGGGACAAACCAATTTTGCAACACTGGAAACGACACTCTGCCATATCAAACAGTTAATTAGGACCATTTTGCCATCTGTTTTCCATTCGCTGGAAGGTTTTGAATCCATTTCTGCATGATTTATCACCTGTTTTCTGTGCTAATGTTTCAACCCTCTTTTGATGCATGTGTTGGAAAAGGGAATTTTGTACCACAGGAGAAGGAGCGAATTCACCAGGAAGGGTGGACTTATTTTTTAATCAGTAAGTTATCAGCCTCCCCATTCTACTAAGATGAATTGGCCTTCAAGATGATGCGATGATGACAGAACATCATGGAATTCTGTTGGGCCTTGGGGTGAATCAGAAGGGATGTGAATTTATATATTAAGGTAAATGCTTCAGATGGCCATTTTTCCCTTCTTGCCCTCAAAAGCTGATCCATTTCTTGTCTGCTTGAGATATGTACAGAGTTGGGACTTGAGATGTTAGCGTGGTAAGGTAGTCCACAGGCAAGCTGCAGATACTTTTTCGGCTAGGACAACAGCAGCGGGGATAATTTGGAGAGATGGCTTGGCATTAGAAGGCTTATCTAGAGATAAGGCTTCGGGGACGCGGTGGCTCAGTGGCTAAGACGCTGAGCTTGTCGATCAGAAAGGTTGGCAGTTCGGCGGTTCGAATCCCTAGCGCCGCGTAACGGAGTGAGCTCCCGTTACTTGTCCCAGCTTCTGCCAACCTAGCAGTTCGAAAGCATGTAAAAATGCAACTAGAAAAATAGGAACCACCTTTGGTGGGAAGGTAACAGCGTTCCGTGCGCCTTCGGCATTTAGTCATGCCAGCCACATGACCACGGAGACGTCTTGGGACAGCGCTGGCTCTTCGGCTTAGAAACGGAGATGAGCACCACCCCTTAGAGTTGGGAATGACTAGCACGTATGTGCAAGGGGAACCTTTACCTTTTAGAGATAAGGCTGAGCCATTAAGTCTGAATTTGAATTGATGTGTTACCACTGTAGGAGATTAAAGCTGATTTAAGAATGAATTGAATCTCTTGTCTTAACTCTCACCTTTTCTACTCCTTAATTGCAATATTAGTTGGGTTAAAGCAGGGGAACAGAAGGGATATCCTGAGACTTCCATTGGAGTATGAAGAAGGTTCCCTAACTTCTTTCACTGTGATCCAGTGGCCACCAAACATTACTGTATTCATTTTCCTTCTGAACAGGATGACATATTTTCAGATATCAGAGATGGGATAGCCAACAGACTAAACAGGCCTCCCAATCCAAGTTCTTCTTCACCATGTCCTTTACTATTTAATATCGAGTTAGTGATATTTGGCAACTCCTTTGAGACACTAGCTCAAGGGTGTCTAACAGGGGTGGGTTCTACTTACTTACCGTCACGCAAAACACCTGGAAATGACACTCTGCGCATGCGCAGAGGGTTATTTTTCAAGCCGCGGTGACCGGGGGACCGGTTCGGGAGCGCGGACTGCCAGTCTTTGCTGCCGGTTTGGCGAGCGGCAGTAAATTTCCACTACCGGTTCTAAAGAACCGGTCCAAACTGGCAGCAACCCAGCTCTGGTGTCTAACCTTGGCCCTTTAAGATGTGTGGACTTCACCTCCCAGAGTTTTCCAGCCAACCATGGGGAATTCTTGGGGGTTGAAGTCCACAAGTCTCAAAGTTGCCAAGGTTGGACACTCCTGCTTGTAGCTTGTAACGAACAACTTCCATCATTTTAGTTTCTAAAACGAATGTGTCCAAAAAAAGAGATACTTTTAGACTGGCCACGTGGAATGCAGAACCAATCAATCCAGAGTTCTCATTCAGGACTGATTTCTTCTGCATTCCATGTGGTTCCTTTTCTGACTTTCTCTGACTTGGCTCCCTTGAGAGGTCCATAATGTTAGGAAAATTGGAATGAAAGGGGAAGAGGATGACCAACAGCAAGATGGATAATGATTCTTAACAATCTTCAGGGACAAAGTTCAAAGGTATCCATTCTTTATCTATTCTGCTTCTCCAAAGTTAATCCGCATCCATAGAATGTCATCAAGGTATGAATTGCTAAAAAAAAAGAACAAACAACTTTAATATGAGCTTTGACGGAAGGATTTTGAAATGACGCATATGGGATAGAGAGGTGCAGTGACTGACCCACCTCACCTAGATTCTGGATTCTTATCTATACAGATTTCTCTTGATTGATCTTCCAGCCATACTGTCTCAGGTATAATTTCTCATTTAAGCCCATTTTTATGCTTTGAATAAGATCTTATGGGACTTTGGGTAAATATACTTTCCCCTTTTATACTAACCATTCTTGAGTAACATGCCTTGGCCATGCTCCAAAGTTGAACTAAAGGCTCTTAAATCTCATAGGTTTAATTTCATTATGCCTAGCTCTTGAAAAAAATGTAATTTTTTCCCTCTAACCCAGCAGCTCCCAACCTTTTGGGTACCAGGAACTGGTTCCGTGGAAAGAGGTTTTTCTGTGGGCCAGAGGGGGCGTGGTTTCACATGCTGCCTGCATCCTGTGGATGGGGCTTCACTTGTTTGCGGGGCCCGGTTTCTGGCATGCCGCGGCCCGATGGTGATCCATGGACCTGGGGTTGGGGACCCCTGCTCTAAGCAAGCATCTTCTTCTAAGCAGATATATATATATATATATATATATATATATCAAGCATCTTCTTCTAAGCAGATATATATATATATATATCTATATATATATAAATATGTGTGGTTGGTAATCAATTTATGTAGGAACCAGCAGAAGAAATAGAGTTATTTATTTTTCTATCATGAGCATTGCTCAACGAATCCTAGGAAATGGGAACATATTGTTTCTGTATCTTCAAAATGTTATTTATGTCTGGTAGGCTCTAATTATGCCTCCCTAGCTATCATTACTCATTCCTAAATAATATAATCATGCCCTTGTTGCTATTTATGTTTATGTATTTATTTAAAATATTTATGTAGCCACCCATCTTCCAATCAACTGGAAGGATCAAAATGATTGCTACCCAATTGGACCACAACAATGCACTTTGCATATTTAAGGTTGCCCTTAAATATTTCTTGGAAACTATAATTGGTCAGATTTCTCAATTCAAATTTATTATAGTTCTAAGGCCAGACAAAATACTGAATGAAAGAAATATCTCCCTCCCTCCCATAAACTCTTGCTTGTTTTCAGGGTATATCAAAAATGTAGATAACTACCATCTACACACACACACACACACACACACACACACAGACACACAGACACACACACACACACACATTTGTGTGTGCATAAGAGAAAAACATTAAGCATAATGGAGTCCATAAATAATTAAGAACATAGTTACTGAAATAAATCCAAATAAAATACTATTATAAGAAGTTCCTATCCTACATAATGGTACTGAGTATCGTACAAATAGCAATGCAGTATTGCAGGCTAACTCTGCTCACTGCCAAGGAGTTTGATTCCTTTGATCCTGACCAGCTCAAGGTTTGACGCAGCCTTCCATCCTTTCAAGGTCGGTAAAATGAGGACCCAGATTGTTGGGGGCAAATATATTCTGACTCTGTGAACAGCTTACAGAAGGCCGCAAAGCACTATGAAGCGGTATACAAGTCTCAGTGCTATTGCTATTGCTACATAATGGTACTGAGTATCATACAAATAGCAGCATAGAACTGGGCGACTTGAGAGGCTATTTTGGAGTCCTTGTCTGAGTGTAGTAGCATTAAACAAAAATCTCATTCCTTACTTGGAATTTTTTTAAAGACAGGATATATAAGAGTTTGTACAACTGGTCCAGAATGCGGTAGCCTGCAGGCTTACCAGCTCTTGAAATGAGGAACACAAACCACCAATTAACACCAATTCTACAGGTTCTGAAGAATCCTACCCTAACCCTGATTTCCAGGTATTATTCCTTCCTCCTATAACTTGATCCACTTTTCTGATTTTAGCAGTTGTCTAGCAGTTCACTAAATAAAACCTATTAATACTTTTATTTTCACTCATTCATTTAGATAGTTTTGACAACTTTCATATTAAAGAAACGGGGTTATGAGAACTTGCTTCTTTATTGCAATGTTCCTGGACCTTGAAGTTTGGTACAATTTGTGCTTTTCTGTCTATCTAAATTTGGAGACCTATCTCTCTGCTGTGCAAAGTTAACAGTAGGAATGGAGACTTGTGTCGGAAGAAAAATCCAGTCTGGTTCCAAGCCGGGAGAAAAGTGCTAGAAATAAAATGGAGGGTGACTGCATAGAAAGAAGGTTTATTTGGTTACCAGAAGCTTCAGTCCAAATGGCTGAGTGAGTGGATGGATCTTTATAGGTTTCTGATTGAGATGCTCCAGGGGGTTGTGCTATCTAGTGAGCCTTGTGCCTTTTGCTACTCTAATGGTGGTGGGTTAATCCTATTATGTCCTAAAGGTCATGTCCTGTCCTTAGAATCTGGGTGGGGGAATGTAGATTTTAATCCCATCAGCTCCAACCTTCTGTGAGTTTTGTTGATGAGTAGATTGGCCCAGTCTTCCTGAATGGATACAAAATCTCCATCTCTAACGACTTGAGGCTTCTGCTTGAGGCTATTAAGAAAGACTGGGGTTGCTTTCTGCCTTTAAGAACACGTTTCTCCATTTCTCCTCTGGGGAAATATTCTATCCTGACTCTCTTAATATTAAGAATAAAGAAAATTTTAAGCTGGGGAGGGGGACTTCCCACACTTGGCACAAAGGGGACCTTTTTCTACATAGATATGCCTTTTGTTCTCTGGGGATTTGCCTTGCAGGCCTCTTTACTTCTGCATGCAAGGATCTCACATGCTCATAAAGCCCAAATGAGCATTCCTAATGCGCTATTTAAAAAAAAAAAAACCAGCCTTCTAACAAATAATATCACCCTCATGTAAACAACCATAAATCATGCCAGGGAGTGAATGTTTGATATAGTGTGGAGTATTATTTGGTGGTGGTTGTTGTTTTTTAAATGATCCTCCTCTATTTAAACCCTTTTTCCTTTCTTTTGGCATCAGACCGCTGTTCCCAGCCTTTGGAGAATAGAAAATAAAGCCCATTTTTAATTTATTTTTTTTTGCCGGCTCTCCATTATCACTGCAAATATTCATTTGATACAGTTCGAGCTTGGTGTGGGAAACGTCCTCGCTACCTTTGTGTACAGCTGCAGAAGCAAAGGAGGAGGGGACAGAGGGGAACTGCTGTGAAAAATCACATTTGGACAATGATATGACAGCTGGATTAGAGATTTAGATTGCCCTCATCCACATTTGAAGGAATTAAAAGGTGCACAGAGTTTGGCAAATGTTATTTCTGTCTGAAATTACCAGTGTGAAAGGAAAAGATCTTGACAGATTGGAATTTTATGTCCCTTCCAGGAAAAGGAATTTAATCTGTTACTAATTTGCCCACATTATCTTCAAAATCATTCGCTACTTAGAGTGAAAGTCAACGCACATGGTTTGAAGAATGAAAAGGGCTTTAGCGATTCGATTTATTTAGAAGAAAGTTGGAAGCTGATCAGAGATGGCCTGACGCTGTCGGGTCCAGTGAACGTTGCTTGAAGAGAAGACTTCTTGAAGGACTATCTCATCCTTCAAGGCAGGAGGGACCATCCTTTCATCCAAGGATGAATTCATCACAGCTTGTTACCTAGTAAACTATGAGGAGAATGAAACACGTTATCAACTCTGAGGCATATTTTTGAAGAGAACATCTTCCGAATTTTGCCAGATATTTATATTTTTTTTCATCATTTCACTCCAAATTTAATGAACCACTGCAACACATTTTGGGTGGGTTGAGTGAAATGATGCTGACATATTCATTGGCATTTTATGTCCCCCTGTAGAGTTTCTGGAGAAATTCCCCACTTCAAGGTGTACAAATATTGTGACTTGTGCCCCAAAAGCAAATTTATGTTACCTTTTGCTTCAATATATGAATTAGGCTCCTTATTGGAGGGGAATAAGTTCCCTCCCTTCTGTTATTGGTATGGTAGCTAAGAAAAGTGGAATAGAATCAACACTGCTTCCATGCATATTTAGAAGGCAGTGGAAGCTATTTGTTGTGATGAGCACAGAAATAGCTTGGAAAAACTTTAATGGAGAGAAATGTGCTTTTTTCAAGATTAATGTGATGGATAAGATAAGACTGATCTTTTGTACCTGAGATACAAAAAACAGATGGAACTTTGATCGTATCATTGTGGTCATCATCTTGATATTTTTGATCACATCCTATGGACATCTGTCTTTTGAGCATTGATTGAACGGCAATCCTTTATGCTCAGCTATTGATCAAAAAGTGGAACTGATTTCCTAGTAGTTCTTGCAAAAGCTAAACCATTAGCACGTAAACATACTTCCTTCTCCTGATGGCCCTCAAATCACCCAGTAATGTTCTGCATCTGGCAGTGGACTGAAATGGATTTCCCCTCACCCTAACCTTGCATTAACCATTATCCCCGCATTAAGAGCCACGGTGGTGCAGTGGTTAGAGTGCAGTAATGCAGGCTACTTCTGCTGACTGCCGGCTGACTGCAATTTGGTAGTTCAAATCTCACCAGGCTCAAGGTTGACTCAGCCTTCTATCCTTCCGAGGTGGGTAAAATGAGGACCCAGATTGTTGAGGGCAATAGGCTGACTCTGTAAACCGCTTAGAGAGGGCTGGAAAGCACAGTGAAGCGGTATATAAGTCTAAGTGGCATTGCTATTGCTATAGCTGTAGTCTAGCAAGAGTTTGTCTATTAGGTGTAAGTAAATGAAGGATTGGACTTGCTTGGATTTTGCTGTGTCATCTTTGGCCTTGGGCCTAACACATAACTTTCTTCTGAGCTTTTTTTCTTCTTTCCCACTCTAATCTAAAATCTAGTTCATTAGTAGCCACTAAAATATTTTATTTGAGGCAGGTATCAGATGGAAACTATTATTAGATTGAAGAAAATGTAAGCCCTAATTAAATCATGCAATATGTTTCAGATCAAGGTTTTGGCCCCCCAAAATGTATACATGGAGACATATGTTTGGATTAAGATTTTGCATGTTTGGGGTTTAGTTGTACTCACACTGATCAAAAATTTCATGTTTTTTTTTCCTGTAGGGTGAGAATGGTTGTATAGTGAAATACAATGACTGATTCTCTTCTGCCTTCTTTGGTCTGAAATAGCACCGTACTTGGATTTTGCTATTTATCCCTTCCATCTACAAAATTTATTCAGTGGCTTCCAGGTATCTGTTTTTGTTTTTTTGTTTTAATTTTGTGGTTTCAGTATTGGTTTTGCTTGTGTGTGTGTATGTGTGTGTTTGTCTTGTTAATGGCTCAAAAGAGGGAACCTGAGAGGATTCATATAATGGTGCTTGCTTTGGCAGCAAAGATCCTACTTTTTAAACAATCTCTCAGCATGTGTGTGTGTGTATATGTGTGTGTGTGTGTGTGTAGATCAAACCCTATCTATATTATGAGTGTATGTGTGTGTGTTTATATGTGTGTGTGTGTGTGTGTGTTTGTAAAAAGGAGATATTTAAAGATTCCAGAATTTATCCTAGAATAGAGCCACTTGAATGGAGGCCTTTGAACTATGGTGCTGGAGAAGACTCCTGCGAGTCCCTTGGACTGCAAGGTGATCAAACCGGTCAGTCCTAGAGGAGATCAACCCTGACTGCTCTTTAGAAGGCCAGATCCTGAAGATGAAACTCAAATACTTTGGCCACCTAATTAGAAGGAAGGACTCACTGGAGAAGAGCCTAATGCTGGGAAAGATTGAGGGCAAAAGAAGAAGGGGACGGCAGAGAATGAGGTGGCTGGATGGAGTCACTGCAGCAGTCGGCGTGAGCTTAAATGGACTCCGGGGGATGGTAGAGGACAGGAAGGCCTGGAGGAACGTTGTCCATGGGGTCGCGATGGGTCGGACACGACTTCGCAACTAACAACAAACAACAACAAAGAGCCACTTGGTAAAAAGCAGACGCTGAAAGTTCATATCACTTGGGAAAAAGAGAATGTACAATGAAACTTATCAGCCATCTATGATAAGAAACACCCTATTCTAGTGGCCTCACACTGGAATATTCCCCACAACCACAACAAAGATGTCTCCTTTGTCTTGTGACTTGTGTTAGCAGCCTGAACTGCATGACTTCTAACTTTATCAGATGTAGATGGTGAGTCACAATGAGGTGGGAACTCAAGGGGGCATGTTGGGGATGGTGGCGTTCCCTCCCGAGTCAAGAGTCATTAGCAGGATTCCTTGAGGGCAAATATTTCCATTGTGTGCTGGTTGTGTAGAGCATGAATACAAAATAACTCTCTCTGTTCCTAGCACAGTGGGCTATTATATAATCCCAAGACCTTCAGAGCAGAAGGACATTTGTCTTGAAGGAAGCATAATGGAAGTTCACTTGACAGGACTAAATGGTCTCTAGTCTGGCCATCTGCAACGGTGACAGTCAGATGCTCAAGAAGCTTATTTAGTTGGGAGCATTTTGATCATATCCTTGGTTTAGGTTGAGGGGAGGAGAAGAAAGGAGAGGGGAGGGGAAGGGG
>QLTV01002274.1:30180-42568 GCA_003457575.1 Thermophis baileyi
TAATAATTTTAATTTGATTCTTGCTTTTTTCCTTGCCATATAAATTTAAGTATAGTTTTATTAAGATTTTGAAAAAATTCTTTATCTAATTTAATGGGTATACATTGAAATAAAAATAATATTTTAGGCAATATATTCATTTTTATTACTGCAATTCTTCCCATAAAGGAGAGCTGTAGATTTGTCCAACTGTCTAAGTCAAGTTTTATTTGCTCAACCAATTTATCATAATTGTCTCTTTTGAGTGTGGCACACCTCGCTGTTATTTGTATCCCAAGATATCTTTTTTTTTTTTGTCGTTTGTATCTTCAATCTCTCAACTAATTCAATTTCTTGTGTTTTGGTCATATTTTTAACAATCATTTTGGTTTTTTCTCTATTTATTTTTAGGCCTGCCTTCCCTCCCACCTGAAAGGGCTTGTGGGGTGCCCGTTTTTTGTCCGCTTGGGCCTTGTGCATTTAGGCCGCTTTCTTCAATGCCGTTTTCACGGCACTCCATACGCCCTGTATTGTTTCCATCCACTCGTTGGGCAGACAAGGGGAAGGAGGACCGGCGGCCTGTGCAGCTGGTACCCGAGTCGGACAGTGAGGAGGTTGGTGTGGACTCGGTGCCAGAGGCAAAAATGCAGCCAGGGCCTTCAGAACCTCCAGAAGCTCCCATCACTGACGAGGAAGAAGAGGAGGAGCCTATTCTTAATGCACGGGCACGCAGAGCTGCCAAGAGGCAAGAATGGTTACTCAGGAGGAGGTCTCCTCGGGAGTAAGGCTTTGGGCTAATTGGCCACGCCCTTAGCCTATTTAAGTAGTGACCATGCTCAACTACGTTGCAGGAAACAACTCCGTTCAATCCACGTATTGCTTTGGTTTTCCTGTTCAGCTCTTGATTCAAATCGGCATTACTTTTCCTGTTCATAGGTCTGGGCTTTCTGCCAACTTCAGTACGTTCTCGTGGCTATTATCAGTTAGCCTAATTTGTTGGACTTCTTTGATTCTTTGTGCTTGGACTCTTGCCAACTGTTAAGATGTTAATTAACAGTTGGTGCACCGAAAGGACTATTTTATGATTTAATGGACTTTAACACACACGACTGCTAAGAAAGCATTAGTAGTTTCACGAGTATTAAACAAGGTTTGTTTGTACGTTGCTTGTGTTGTTTTTCTTGGATCGACAGCTGGGACAGAACAATTAGTTAACGGTAAGGCCACCCGAACGAACGAGGCAATGAACTGCCAGTAGAAATTGGCAAAGCCCAGGAAACTCTGCAGTTGCCGGCGTGTTTGCGGTGCCTGCCACTCCATGACCACCTGGACTTTGGTTGGATCCATCTCCACCCCGGCGTTGGAAATGCGGTAGCCCAAATAGTCCAGCTGGGTCCGGTGAAACTCGCATTTGGAGCAAAGCAGGTGCCAGGCACTCGGCCACACGGTGACCTGGTTGGTTGCACCGGAAGCACCGGAGCACCAGCCGAACGGCTCTTGCTGTTGGGGCTGAAACCAGGGCAGGGGCTACCTGGGCTCCTCCGGCCGGTCTCTCCGCAACCTGCCGAGGTCCAGGGCCCACATCCCCCCTGGGCCAGAATTGACGCAGCCCAGAGTCGAGGTCAATGACCCCCTGGAACCACTCACTCAGCCGGTTCAGGATGCCCCGGTAAACACAGGCTTGGCGCAACTCGCTGTCCAGCCCCGCCCAAAACTGATGTATCAGCAACTGCTCCGGCCAGGCCCGCAACCTACCGGCGACCCGGCGAAACTCCCGGACGTAGTCAATCACCGGTTGGCCCCTTTGTTTCAATGCCAGAAGCTCTCCTTCAGCTCGTTGGGTGCGGGACCCATCCTCAAAATGGACCCATAGTGCTTCTAGGAAGAGACCTGCGTCCGCCAACTCCCTAGCGTGCTCACTATGCAGGTCCGCCACCCACTTATCAGCATCACCCTCCAGTACAGCCGTCACTGCCACAACCATGGCCCACTGCAACGGGTAGAAGCAGGCGTATTGGTCCAAGTGGCTGATGGCTTGGCTTAGGAACAATGCCAGTCGGTCTGGGTTCCCGTCGAAAGTGGCCTGTAAGGGCGGAGGGCCACAGGGCACAGGTTGAGGCCAAAACCCCATTGGCCATGTGGAACCCTGCGAGACCCCACCGGTCTGGCGTGGGTCATGAAACCCGGGACCCAGACCTTGCCGAGCTGACTGACGACCCGCTGGACCTGGCCTCCCCCCTTGGGGCGCACTGTCCCCCACCATCGCAGTCCCCTCCATCGCCAGTCCTGTTCGTCTGACCAAGGCAGCTAACGAGGAACTCTGGTCCAAAGCCCTCACCTGTAGGGCATCATGGGTGTGGCTGGGAGCGGCGTCCCTCCGGAGCTTCAGACTAGCCAGACGGAACTGGGTCTGCCTTCCCACAGCTGCCTCGGCTCCCACGTCCCAACGCGGCCAGGCAGGGACATCACGGAAGCTGGCCTCTCCGAACCACTCCTGCAGTACGTCCATGGTGTAGCTTCCTGGAGCGGTCAAGTAGCTCCACTCCCCCTCGTCATCATCCGTTAGCTTCCTCTCCCGCCACTCAGTCAGCTGGGCACTGGGGCCGCATGGGGTGGGCAGCTGGCGTCCTGAACTGCCTTTGAGACCGGCCGGGCCTTGTCAGGCTGCGCTGCCGCATGAGCCTCATGTTCCTTTGGCTGCACCACTGGCTGTGTGCTGTCCCCCACACCCTCTGGCACGAGCACCTCCGCCAGGGCCGGTTCCACCATGAGCCCCACCTCCACTGCGGGCTCTGTCCCCTCTGCCATTGCCCCATTGCTCATGTACCTTCCAGGTGGTCAGCCAGTCCACAGGAGGGGGAAGCAGGGAAAAACCCCAACAGGAACCAAAAGAAGGCAGGAGCACTGACGTTCTCTCAAAGGTCCAACCACTGGGCCTGGCAAAAAACAGAAGCACAATTGGTCTGGAACTGGTAAACAGCAACCAGGATTATTCAGACCGGAGCCTCGGCACGCATTGAGTCTTGTTAAAGTTCGTTGTAAAGTCAGCACTGGGAGTCACTGCCTCCCAGTGTCCTTTGTAGGCAGGGTCCATGCCCTTTCCGCCTGGCCATGCCCTGGCCAGTCAACCACCATCCGGTAGCACACTGGCCATCTTCAGCTAACAGTCTTCCAGCTTGTACATCAAAGCGGCCGGCCACCAAACAAACGCACGCAGTGAGCAATCTGCCCGGGCTCCGCTCCATGGGCTGCCACCACTCCGTTAAGTCCACCGCCGGTCAGCTGGATCTCAGCCTCCCGGCATGCCACTGATCAGCTGGGCTGGGCGACTGGAAATGCCACCGATCAGGTGGGCTGGGTGACCGGAAACACCGTCATCGCCCGGTGTATTCGCCGCCAAACAGCTGGTCGGCGGCCGGCTCTCAGCCTCCCGGCACACCACTGATAAATTGTTCTAGGCTGCCGGGACTGCCGCCGCCATTCGCCGTTGCTGCTCGTCGCCGCTGCCACCTTCCCCCAATCCCCCTCCCCCCAGGTATGGCAAGCCGTGCCGGGGTTTGAAACCATCTTTGTCCACTACAACAAATACTGTCATGAACCCAGAAGACGATGGCAAGTCCATCAAGAAGTCCATGGAAACCGCTCCCCAGGGTCTGTTGGGCGTCGGCAATGGTTGGAGCAGACCTGGTGGGGCTCCCGTCGCCGACTTGGCCTGCCGGCAACGTATACAAGAGATGACATAGGCCAGGATGTCGTGTCACAATTGGGGCCACCAGAAAGTGCGGGAGACCAGTTTCAGAGTCTTGAAGAAACCAAAATGCCCCTCTGCAGGATTGTCATGGCATTGCGAGAGGATGAGTCCCCGAAGCAGCCCCACAGGAACATACAGCCGGTCACGATACCTCCGGAGTCCCTCAGTGAAGGTCCATGGGGAGTCTGGCCCCAATTTGTCCCGTCGTTGATCCACCCACGCATCATGCCGTTGTGCCTCCCGGATCCGAGCCCATAAATCCACTGGCTCCCAAACTGCGGAAAAGGACTCTATGGGCAGAGCCGTCCTGGGCAGGTGCTTGTCTTCCATGCGGGAGTATTCCGGTTTTCTCGAAAGAGCATCTGCTCTTTGGTTGCGACCGCGATGTACATGACACAAAGTGGACATACCAGGTACAGAATGCTGTCTTCCATTCGTCACTGGGCTGGATCCTGACTAGATTGTAGGCTCCCCTCAAGTCCAGTTTGGTGAAGATTTTGGCCTCCCAGAGCTGTTCCAGAAGTTTGGAAATGAGGGGCAGAGGGTATCTGTTGCGCATGGTAATGGCGTTCAGTTTGTGATAGTCGCAACAGAGCCTCAACTCCCCTGACTTCTTTTTCACGAGCAGCACCGGCACAGCGAATGGTGAAGACGAGGGCCGGATAAAGCCCTGAGCCAGATTTTTGTCTAAGAAGTCCCACAACGCAGCCAATTCGGGGTCAGACATGGAGTACAGATGCCCCACTGGGAGAGGCGTGTCAGGGACCAAGTCTATGGGACAGTCGTATGGCCTGTGTGGGGGCAATTGATCTGCCTCTTTCTCACTGAAGACATCTGCGAAGTCCGCCAGTTCAGATGGCAGGGAAACCCCTGGGGAACTCAGCACCTGGCCTGCACAGACATGGCGGGTGTGGTCCACACATTGTAAACTCAGGAAGGCAACCAAGTTCTGGGACCAGTAAATCTGAGGGTCTTGTGTCCAGAGCCAAGCCAAGACCAAGACCAAGACCACTGGGAAATGCAGGTCAGAGGTAATATAAAATTGAATGGCCTCCTCATGAGAGCTGATTGCCATACGCAATGGTTGTGTGGCAGTCTTAATTGGCCCAGACAGAAGCAACCGACCATCAATGGTCTCCACTAGCAGGGGTGGAGACACCGGGCATTGAGGAACAGCCCATTTGGCCACAATCGCAGCATCCATAAAGTTAGTGGCTGCCCCGGAATCAACCAAGGCATGTACCAGGATCCCCTGTGGTCTACTGGGTAGGATCAAACGTGCCTCCAGGATCAAATGCCATGGGGGTCCAGGTGAAATGTCCGATGGGTGCCGATCTGTGTTGGTGGAGGCCCGACCCTAGGTTGGGCTTGGGGCATTTCCCGACAGATTATTCTGCTTTAGTGGGGCAGAGCCAGTAGACAACGCCCCTCGTCGCTTCTTAGGGCAGGAGGCCTCCATGTGCCCAGGTTCCCCACAATATAAACGCAAACCCCCTGAACACCGTCTATTCTTCTCCATCACTGAAAGGTGGGGTCTGGTGGCACCTATTTCCATTGGCTCCTCCCGTGGAGCCAGGTTCTCACGCATGACAGGGGCCAGCCTGGTCTCTGAGGAAGCGTGGCAACTCATCCGCTGCTGCAGCTGAGCGTCAATCCGTAAACGGACCAACGCATTGAGGTTTGGGGAAACATTGATGTGGACCAACTCGTCCAACAGCTCCTCTGACAAGCCATCCTGGAAAGTTCATTCCAGACCGAATCTTGGCTAAGCAGCCGAAACTTGCTGATGTAGTCCTGTAATGGTCATCGGCCCTGCTTCAGGGCTTTCAGGCGTCAAGTAGCAGTCTGAGTCTTGATTGGATCCTCATACATGAGCCGGAGATGATCACAAAACCCCGGGAAATAATCCAACAACCTACTAGGCCAAACAAGCAGGGGTGTGGCCCACCAGGCCACAGCGCCTGAGAGAAGGCTGATCATAAACCCCACTTTATCCTGGTCAGTGGGGAAGTCCTCAGCCCTCAGGCTGATGAAGAGCTGGCATTGTCCCAAAAACTCTGTAAACTGGGCTTGATTAATTTATCTGGCACTGCTACTGGGCATTTCCAACGGGGTTGTGGAGCAGCGTTACCTTGAAGCTGGGCAACTTGCACCGACAGCAATGCCATCTGTTGGGTGAGCTGGACGTTCTCTACATATAGCTGCTCCATGGTATTAAGTGGGTCGCAGACAAACTGTTCTGACCCAGCCTTTGCAAGCAATGAGAAACCACTTACTCATGAGTAAAACACACTCCTTTTTTAAAAACTGGGCAGGAACAGTCTTTATTCACGTTGGATAGACAAAACCAAAAATAATTAGTCACAAATGGAAGTCTTTTCCCCTTATGAAACAGGGCACAAACAGTCTCTGTTCACATGAGAATTCAAGATAAAAAGTCCTTCAATGATTAAGCCAAAAATGGTGATGACCAAAAGCGCTGTCTCGGGGTTTCCACACATGGGAGGGGACCCTTGTCACGAGAGGAGGGTGGTGGGGACTCTCAGGAACGCCAAGGACAGCACTGGAGGCCAGAGCAGCAGGCCACAAAGTGAAAGCGAGCGACGAGCAAGGCGGGAAATGAAGAAGCTGAGTGTTTGGCCGGCGTTCCAGATCAGCTGGGGAGGGCGGGGGTCCAGCCCTTCATAAGCAGCTGGGAGATGGAGGCTCCCAGTGCTAACCTAGATCTGCTTGGACTCAGTACATGCCGAGATTCCGGTGCTTCAATAAAGGCGTTTCTGGAGAGGAGAAAGTGGTGACCTGATTTGTTTGGCTCGGAGCTCGGAACCCTGAGAGTAGGCTAGCGCTGGGAGCCTCCACCTCCCAGCTGCTTACAAAGGGCTGGGACAGTGAGGACGAGGGGGAAGGAGATCCCATGGTGAGTCCATCCACCCCTTTGTCATTCCCATGACTATCACGGCCCCGCAATCAGGTAGGCGCGGTAGGTATGAGGCTCTGATAGACTCTGGGTGCACCCAGTGCCTGATCAGCCTATCAGCCGCCACCAAGTTGGGGATAAGGGCGAAAGAGATGACCAAGGCCATGAGATTTGAGCAGGTAGACGGCTCTTTGTTGGGGGGGGGGGTCCCAGCCACCCACATTACAGAGCTGGTGAAGTTAGAAATGGGCCAACATTGGGAGATGATTCAGTTTATCATAATTCCTAAAACAACCGAAGCAGTGATCCTGGGGTTGGCCTGGTTGGACAAATGGGGTCCCATAATTTGGTGGGAAGGCGGGTACTAGAAGTTGAGGATAGGAACTGGCCCCTAGCCCCCTCTTCACGAACAGGCTTGGCGGGGAGAGTGCAACTCCCAACTGTGGGTGAGGAATTTGTACGTGTCCAGGCTGCGGGGCGCCCCTCCTTCCCCCTAGTCTATGCAGATCTGGCGGATGTGTTCAGCGAGAAGGAGTGCGATGTTCTACCTCCTCACTGCCCCACCGATTGTGCCATCAAGATCCTCCCAGGGGTGAAATTACCAAAGCCCAAAATGTACTCTATGACACCACAGGAGATGGAGGAGCTGTGGCACTATCTTGACAAGAACAGCAGGGCGACCAGGAGCAGGCCCGGACGAGCTGACCCATACCCTGCAAGCAGAGTTGCTGACTGACCCCTGGTTTCTGGAGCACTGCCAACTACTTACTCAAAGGGAGGGGTTAGCGTGGAAGGGCAGCAAATTATACATACCCCACAGACTGAGGGCGCAGGTTCTACAGCGGTGCCATGACATCAAACAGGCTGGACACTTTGGGTTCCTCAAAACCCTACACCTGGCCAATAGGCAGTTCTGGTGGCCCCGGATGAAAAAGGATATAGAGAGCTACGTCAAAAGCTGTCCGGTCTGCGCTACCATGAAACCCCCGGGGGTCCTACAGCCCATGGCTGACCCAATCCAGCTATGGGAGGAGATAGCCATGGACTTCATCGTGGAGCTCCCTGAGAGCAATGGCCATACCGTCATATGGACTGTCATTGATTTATTTTCAAAGCAAGCCCATTTCATGGCGTGCCCAGGCCTACTGTCGGCACGTAAACTGGCAAAGCTGTTCCTCACTCACATCTACTGCCTCCACGGAATTCCGTGGAGGATTATATCAGATTGGGGGGTACAGTTTACGGCCAGGTTCTGGAGGGAATTCATCTGAATGATTGGGTCTTCCCAAGGCCTTACCTTGGCTTTCCATCTGAGCACCAATGGGGTGGCAAAGCGGACTAACGCCATGGTGGAGAGGTACTTAAGGTGCTACGTCACCTACCAGCAGACCAACTGGGCAGAACTTCTGCCATTTGTGGAGGTGGCGTACAACAATGCTGTGCACAGCAGCACGGGTTTCACCCCCTTCAGAGTTGTGAATGGGGTGGAGTTCATCCCAATTCCCAAGTACCCTCAAGAGGCTCCTTCACCCGTTAGCTTAACTGAGTGGATGGAAACCTTGCAAGGGGTGTGGGGGATGTGAAAACGGCATTGACAGCGGCAGAAACCCAGAAAACCCAGGCCAACAAGAAACGAGCCCCGCAAAAGCCCTTCCAAGTGGGGGAGAAGGTGTACCTCTCAACCAAATACCTAAGACTGAAGGTACACTGCCAGAAATTGGGATCGAAATTCCTGGGCCCGTTCCCCATAATGATAGAGTAATAAATACAGTCACGGTAGAGCTGAAACCCCCTCGTCTATTACGAAAGGTGCATCCGGTCTTCCACAGTAGCTTACTAAAACCCATGGAAGCGTCCAATGTCCGGCCCATGCCACAGCCTGAACCCGGGCATATTGCAGTAGGGGGGAGACCCATTATGAGATCGACGAGATATTGGATTCCCGCTTGCATAGGGGAAAACTGCAATACCTGGTTTGGTGGAAAGGGTACCCATTGTCAGAGGCCTCGTGAGTGGGGAGTAGGGATGTTAGAGCCGTACGACTGATAAATAGGTTCCATAGGGAACATCCCCTAAAGCTGGGAAGGGATACAGGAGGAAGGCCGTGACCACCTACTAATTTAACCCCATGACTGTGCTTGCTGTTTTACAGATACAGACACCCTGGTAAAGGGGAGCTGCCTGTCAACCTCCGAAACGGCGATGACCGAAAGTGCCGTCTCGAAGTTGCCACACCGGGGGGGGGGAACCCATCATGAGAGGAGGGTGGTGGGGACTCACAGGAACGCCAAGGACAGCACCGGAGGCCAGAGCAGCAGGCCGCAAAGTGAAAGCGAGCAATGAGCAAGGCGGGAAATGCCGAAGAAGCTGAGAGTGTTTGGCCGGCGTTCTGGATCAGCTGGGGCGGGTGGGGCTCCAGCCCTTCATAAGTAGCTGGGAGGCGGAGGCTCCCAGCGCTAGCCTAGACCCGCTTGGACTCAGTACGTGCCGAGATTCCAGTGCTTCAATAAAGGCATTTCCATTTATTGGGGAAATAATCCTTTTATTAACCCTGAGACCAAGCAGAAACAGTCCCTATAATAAGAGAATCAGCTTATTGCCTTCCGTTGCTCTCCTCTCCTCTCTATGCATATGTGCATCTGGGATGGGCCCCATCTGTTCCTCCCCCTCACTCAGCTCAGGCCCCAAAGACAGCTGCCTCTCCACCTGGGGATGGACAGAAGGCCCTGGCTCTGCATCTGCATCTGCATCTGCCTGTGCTTCTTCATCAGGCCACTTTCAAATGACCGCTACAAAGCTGGGGCAACCGGACTAAGTTTATGTGCAGGAGCAGTGTTTGGACGGAGTGCTGAAACCGGGTGAGAGAGTGGCCAACTCACAGGTAAAAGGCAATTTTGAATTTGGATTTTAAAAGAATTTCCCGAGTGGAAAATAGCGGCTAATTGGCATTCGGCAACTGCATAGAGGAAATAAAGAAAGCGGAGGCTAAACTACTAAAGCCCAAGAAGATTATTTTTGTTATAAGTGCACTTGGAGAAAAATATAATAATAAAAGGAAGAAATCTGGGAGAAAGCTTTTTTTTTTTTTTGGATTTAAAGGTGGTTTTTTTTTTTACAACTTTGACAACCAGCTGGTTTGAGTGTATTGTGGATTGGAGAGAGCCATCTGCTGGAGAGAAGAAAATATTGCAACACTTTGTGGAAACTAAGAGAGAAAGTGCAGCTGTGGAATTTGACCTTGACTGTAAGAAGATAATTTGGAAACTCTCAGAACTTTGAAGGAGTGTTTGTTTTGCCTACATTGTTTGGCTTTGTTTTTCTACGGTTGTGGAAGACAATAAATTTTGGAATTGGACTGGATTGGATTAATATTTGAATTGGACACATTAGAAGTTGAAAATAAAAAGAGACTATATGGACCTTAAGTTTTAATTAAATGTGACATAATATAAAAAGCTAAAAAGTCTGTTAAATTGACAATATGGAGATTTGGATGTATGAGGAATTATTTGAGATGTTAAAAAATGTGTGTGTAATTCTAAAAGGTGATAAAAAGCCAGAAATTTTGTTGGAATATACAGAACATGAAATAGGAGAAGAGTCAGAAATTTTGCTGGAATATACAGAGCAAGAAATAGGAGAGAAAGTGGTAAAAGAGAACACAAATGAGGAACAAGAAAACAACATTGAAGAAGAAGGGACTGAAAGCAAAAAACAATTTGATGATTTCACTAGGAGTTACAGTGGCACGAAAAGAGTGGATAGAGGGGAATGTAAATAA
Source organism: Thermophis baileyi (assembly GCA_003457575.1). NCBI lineage: Eukaryota > Metazoa > Chordata > Lepidosauria > Squamata > Dipsadidae > Thermophis > Thermophis baileyi. The sequence goes on from QLTV01002274.1 coordinate 40,609, forward strand.
AAAAAGAATAAATCAAAGGGTTAAGAGGAAAATAATGGGAAGAGACTAAGGAAAATTGGGGGGAGAACCACTCGAATAATATATTCAAAAGAGAGAAGAAGGACTCAGGATAAAAGATATAAGATACATAAAAAGAAAAAACAAGAAAAAGAAGTTAAGGGAATGGGATAAAAGGAGAAAATTAATAAGAAGTGGAATTTTTGAGAGACCAAAAGAAAATGGTTAAAGACATATTAATTCTGGATAGTTAATCAAGTTAAAAGGTTTTTATGTAAGATTTGAAGTTGATGAGGAAGATTGTTGATAGTAAAATAGACAGCAGATGGAATGTGAAAGGGTAATTTGGTTTAATTTTAAAGACAATTTAAATTAAATTAAGTTATATGATGATGTATATTGTTTATGGTAAAACAGATTAGCAGGAAAAGTGGGATGGGATTAGGAATTTAGGGCGATTAGTAACATTGCTTATGTATTAAGAAGAAAATAAGTTAAGAGAAAGAAATATGTAAAGAGAATATTATGGCTGAAATTGAAAACAGAGAGATGATGTAAAATGGATTATGTATATGAAAAGATATGTAAGATTGATCCAGACAACACTTTGTTCATAAAATATGTATGTTGTGGGGGGGGGACGGGACGGGACAAAAAATTTGTAATAAAAAAAAGAAGAAAGAAACACTGTGGTCAGAATAAGGGATTGTGTTTTATTCCATTTAGAAGAAAAGCATGAGAAAAGCAGCAAGTGAAAAGAAAGGGATTGATATTAATTTTCAGTCTTTGTATGGGCAGGAGAAAATAAATACCAGAAAATCCGGGATACTCTGTAACGCAGCATTTTCCATCACAACTCATTAAGTAGTTTGCTCAAAACTGACCCATCTGCTTTATACCTTCTAAAACCCATCCTACGAAACCCCTTAATCCCTAATCCTAAAGGCTGGCTGGGGAATTCTGGGAGTTGAAGTCCACATATCTTAAAATTGCCAAGGTTGGACAGCCTTGCCCTAACCCAGGGCTGCCAAACTCCCGGCCCGTGGGCCGGATGCGTCACGTGCTGGCCACACCCATGCCTGGTTTAGCGAAGGGGGAAAAAGTCCTGATACGTCACGTGACGCCGCTGTGACGCCGTGAGTTTGACACCCCTGCCCTAACCCATGCCTCCTTTTCAATCTTAATTTAATTGCCTTCCCAAAGTGGCTAGCCTTTCCCCTTCTTAACTAAGGTTTAATTCTATTTCAGATCCAAATGTGTAACATACATATTTTTATAAATGCAAGAGTTTCAGAAGAGGAAGGTTAAAATTATTAATCTCGTAGCTGGCAAGGAGGGAAGAGATTGCCTTTTTTCCAGCTGTGTGTCATGACAAAAATTATTTCTCCCAAGCTATGATTTGTGTAGAGATGGGAGGCAGGGAAAAGCTTCCTTTATTTGTTTGAAGGATCAGTTTTTACCAAGACTCTTTCCAGTTGCTTACTTAATAATGATCAATCCCCCCCACACACACTTTCCACACTCAATATTGCCCTTGGTTCTTTGACCTGCCTTCTGATTTTATATCTCTGCAAAAGCATCTTTGTACATTGGGACTGATTATTACTTGTTCTTCAGCAATACAAATAGTCCGTTTCTCCTGTGGGAAGCTACCCCTCTCCTAGAAGAATGAAATATTTTGAGTAATATTAAAAAGGCAGAACATTATATTTCCCTGGATGAGAAATGGAGAAACATGGTTTTTTTAGAAGGAGAAAGCAGCCCCCACCTTTCTTAATAGCCCTCAGCAGATGTCAGCACTTAAGAGATAAAGAGGTAGATAGCTCTATTTATAAGCAAATACCCTCACCCAAGAGCCAAAACAGGAGGAAAGCCATTAAGACACAATAGGAATTGCCCAACACCCTTTCAGAACACAAACCTCTTCATTGCACCATCCCAAAGCAGTCCAAACTTCAAACCG
>QLTV01002276.1:2961-20078 GCA_003457575.1 Thermophis baileyi
CTAAGCAAGGGGGTGGACTAGATGATCTCCAAATTCTATTCTAGTCCAGTCTAGTCTTGTCTAGTCTAGTCTAGTCTCGTCTAGTCTAGTCTAGTCTAGTCTAGTCTAGTCTAGTCTATTCTATTGTATAATATATTTGGGAATGAACATAATAATGTGTTTCCTAGCAAATTATCATAACTGCTTATTAAGAAATCTAACCTCAATTTTTAACATGGATAATATGAAAACAGCATTAACAGTTGAACATAGTCAAGATCCCATACACATTTAAGTCTAACTCTGCACCAAATTTAAGTTAGAATAATTAATCAGGGGAACGACTTGCCTCCAGAAGTTGTGGTTACTCCAACACAGGAGATTTTTAAAAAGAGATTGAACAACTAGTTGTCTGAAATGTTATAGGATTTCCTGCTTAAAAAGGGGATTGGACTAGAGGACTTCCAAGGTCCCTTCCAACTTTGTTATTTTGTTAAGTCAATGCTATTTCAAGGAACAAATTTATGTGCAACAGTTGTTCCACACAGATTTATCAACTCCCCCCCACCTCTAAGGCAGGGGTATAAAACCCATGGCACTAAGATCACATGTGTCCATACCACAGCCCAACAGCCACCAAAAATTGGGGAAAAATTATTAGTTTTGGTGAAAAATTATTTAAAATCATGGCAAATACTCATATATATGAGCCATGGTGACACAGTGGTTAGAATGCAATATTGCAGGCTAATTCTGCCAGTTGCCAGCAGTTCGATCCTGACCAGTTCAAGGTTGACTCAGCCTTCCATCCTCTCAAGGTCGGTAAAATAAGGACCCAGATTGTTGGGGGCAATATGCTGACTCTGTAAACTGCTCAGAGAGTGCTGTAAAGCACTATGAAGTGGTATATAAGTCATAGTGCTATTGCTATATATTTCTTAATTTTAAAAGATACATTCTCCTTTGAGAAGGCTTAATTTTTTAGGAACTTTGTCAATGCTTAATAAATGCAATTTTTTCTGGATTTTTGTGTGTGCTTTTCATAACTAATCTATTATATCCAGGCCCACCTCTACTCAGTGATGAACCCAGACAAAGTGAACTATCTACATGTATATAAAATTGAATGTTGTTTAATATTTGTCTGGTCTTGTCCACTGTTTCTATCAGAAATTGGAAGCAAATTGGAAGCAAGTTGGAAGCAAGTTGGAAGCAGTGTCAACTTGATTGACACTGGATATAACACATAAGATGTTCTGAACAACACAAAGCAAAGTAGCTCTTTTGTTACACTTTTAGAAGTAAGTATACATCATATTTGTTTGTGAAGCAGTTTCAAAGTAGTGTTTCACTTCAAATCATATTGAAGTGAAGTGCTCCTCTGAAGTTTTATGCAGCTCTACTTGTAAGAATAATTTTATACCAAACTATACCTGGGATTTAAAGGCCATTTAAAAAGCAAGGTAACTTATTCGATATGCTGATTGAATATACACGATATTGTTTTATCTACAAAAATATATTTATTCGATATACATGAGAGAGATAGGGAGAGGGAGAGGGAAAGGGAGAGAGAGAGACGGAGGGGGGACTCTATTAGTTGTTCTGGACATTCTTCCCAAATATATAGAAAATATTCTGGAGCTATTAGGCATTATGGAAAGTTTAGAAATCCATATACTAAATAAAAGAACCTTGAAGAATCCCAGTATTCTAAAGCAATTGCATCTGACATCCCCATTCAGGCATGTAAGACCACTAGGTTTGAGAAAAGATATCAGCCAGGCATGGTTGGACAATACATTAAAGTAATTCTCTTCTCAGTGTTATCTATCAAGTGCCTTGTTGTGATATAAAAGAAAAAATAGAAAAGTCATGTCTCTGTATTAGCTCAAAATAAACACAGACATAGATTCTGCAGCAGCTGACGTAACTACTATGTTAAGTCATGGAAGTATTTGCCATAAAAGAAACATCCCCTAATTACCTTACAAAATGTTGTCTTAAAACTTGCCTGAAGATCCTGTTATAATTGCTGGACTCCCTAGAGAAAGCTCTAGCAGTGTTTGCTTGACAGAATACAGTCAAGTTTGAAAATAGTATAACTTGCTGAGAGGAAACCCATGAGAAATCTACTGCATCAAAGGGAATTTATAAATGCGAGACAGAGAGAGATAACAGGTAAATAGTTTATATTGAGAAGGAAACATATTAAAAACACTGGACAACTATTTTGCTTCCTCAACACTTAATCATGAAACTAAAGTTTAATTTAACTTATGTACCATTTTATAGAAACCTTCTGTTTTTACTCAATGGCAACCCTTCATTACCTGTTGGCTATACTGCACACATAAAGAAACATGGAATTGTTGTTGGAGCACATTGAGTACACCAAATACAACTTGAATATCTGTGGAAATTTAAAAGTAGTGGCTCTGCTGCTTGAAAGGCTCATTGGATGTACCAAGTACTGTTGTTACATATACGAATGGGACAGCTGACATTACATAAAAAGAAATGGCTGCTCCAAAAATTTTTTGGTTCCAGGACAGAAAAATGTGGCACATGAATCACTTCTTGACTGGCAAAGATATTTTTGCCTCTGCTTCACATAAAACTCAGATTGATGACAAATTTGGTGAAAGCAAGGAACAAGGAAGGTCAAGGTTTTTGTTATTTGAGATAGATGTTTCCAAGAATAACTGATTAGGGAAGATTAAGGAAGGCATTTTTGTTTATCCACAGATCAGATATGTCCTCAATGACAAGCTTTCAAAGATCTGTTAGTGGAGCCAGAGAAAATCACCTGGAAAGTATTCATGGATGACATTGACAATTTTCTTGGCAACTACATAGCACCAAAATATCTTCAGCTGATTGACAAACTTATTACAGCATACAAGACTATGAAGTGCAACCTGTCACCGAAGAATCATTTTCCACATATATATTTGAACTTCTTTCCCAAGAATTTAGGTGTGGTCAGTGACGAACATGGTGAAATAAGCATTGGGCACTGAATACAAACAAAAATCACCAGCCAAACACTTCTAGTCCTGTTGAACTCATGCAGTGTTGGAAACATTATGCAATTAAATATATCATAATCATTTATTTGTATACCACCTTTTTATTATTTTTACAAATAACTCCTGGTGACAAACATATCCAACACACCTTCCTCTTCCTATTTTCCCCACAACAACAACAACAACCTGTGAGGTAAATTGGGCTGAGAGAAAGTGACTGGTCCAAGGTCAGCCAGCTGGCTTTCGTGGCTAAGGTGGGACTTGAACTCATGGTCACCTGCTTTCAAGCCTGGTGCCTTTACCAGTAGATCTAACTAGTGTAAATTAAAATTAAATTAAAAGTTAATTTCATATTTCTCAAGATTCCTATATGATACGGTCATTCTCTAATTATAGTTGTGTTTGAAGGGGGTCTATTATAAGCAGTAAACATTTTTCAAGAAACAATACTTTTGGAAAAAAATGTTGTGCAATGGAACCCACAAGGGCCCTCATATTGTCTGTTTAACTGATACCATTCTTTCATTGTGGCAATGTCCTTGCTGAATTATGAACTTAATGGATTACCTTATGCTCAACAGGTTATCATTAATGCTGTTTTGAAACTGCTTTAAAAATGGATAGTCCTACCTTTAAATGGACAAAAGATTGACTTTAAAGGGCATATGGCATATGCTCAAACTGAGAAATTTCTTCCATGTGTACTTTCTTCTCTATTTATGCTAAGGAGATGTTGGATTTTCATAAACAGTTCTATTAACTGAAGTGTGAAACAAACACAGAAAAGAATATGTTCGTGAACAGGTTGTGCCTATAAACAGGATAATAACTGACTGTTAGATTAATGAATTTGATTGGCTTTATGTTTGTGTTCTGGATTAAGGGGAGTGAGGTTCACAGTGACAATGGTAGTTAAAGATAAGAGCAGCAATGGAGCAATAGATAAAAATGAGACTCTGGAGAAGGATACCATACACTGCTTTTCTAATAATGAAAACGAAGCCCTATTATATTCCCAAACTCTTCTACACACTCTGCCATCATGCCATACTCTCAAAAGACAAGTTGTTTTGACACACGTTTTCTGATTGTCATATCTTTTCTTCATTGGCTTTGTACTTAATGTAAATTTCTTTTCACACTTTAGAGATGGATTTTTAAAAAAAAAAAAATAAGCTATATTCCTGGCAAAGATAAAATTCTTTCATTTAAACTAAGAAATTGCCACATTTATAATCTGAATATCCACTTGCTTACATGCCTTCCATTTGCCATCTTGTTGTTGACATTTTCTTCATGCTTTATTACCTAATGCTTTTAAATTTCTGTTTGTTTGGAAGCTGTCATTCATTTGTACATGGATTTCTTTGTGGAGGATAGGTAGCAAATCTTATTATTCCTGATCATTGTTCACACTTGTCTCTAGGAAAATGGAAGAGAAAGATGAAATCCTAATTATACTTTAAAAGAGAAATTATTTATCAAAGGGAACACTGGACCCTATGGACTCTAAACCAGTGACATGTACTCTGTAAAACAAATCACATTAACTAAACAAGTCTAAGGAGAGCTATTCAGTTTATTTAGAGAAAGGTCCTGTGTGGGCCTAGTAAAAGTAAGCAAATCCTACTGAGTTAAGAGGATTTAGTCCCAGGTTGGTGTATATTAGTTTGCAGTTTTGGAATGGGAATGGGATGGGAGGCAATGGATGGAAGAAGAAAGCTAGCCCAGATTAAATTTAAAGTAGTTTCTATATGATGTGCTACACATATAAGTACTGATATGTAAGCCTGCTGCAGTAAAAGAATGACAACAACACAATTCAGTGCTAGATTAAAGAAAGCCAGAATTTAATGGGACTTCTCTTTTGATGATTTTTTTTTTAATTTTGGCATGTTTCTTCTCCCCTATTCTATTAGTCAGATATCTCAACCTCACTTGACTGTGATCTGTTCTGAAATTTCTCCTAATTCCTTTAGGTGCAGTATGGATTCCACTATTTTTGTCTTACTTTGGTATAAGTATTGGAATTTTTGTATAGTATCTTCCCCCCCAGAATCCTATATGAAATCCACACATATAAAGAGAGGTGGGGGTGGGGGTTGGGGTGTACCAACATTAACAAAAATCACTGGTTGTTGCTGTCTCATTCAGATAGATTCATTAAGTTTGAGTCACACATGTTAATGCTTGGGAAACGAAGTACATCTATATCTAAGTTATATCTTAAGACTACCATTTTGAACATTTATTTGTATCTATTTTTACTGCACAAATAGTACTGCTGGCAGTGAATTGAATTGGAAGGGGGGAAATGATCTGGAATATGCATATCAGGGGTGGGTTCTAACTACCTCGCTGCCGGTTCGCTTCCTCATGCGCCGCATGTGCAGTGCAAAAAATAAATAAATCCCCCCCTCCAAAAGCTATAAACAAGATGGTGACGCATGCGCAGTGCTGGAAATTCAGCTTCTGCACATGTGCAGAAGAAAAAAAACCAGAAAAAATTCAAAAAAAAAATAATTCAAAAAAAATATCAAAAAAAAGATGGTGGTGTCCACGGACCGGCACCGACTGAACCGGATCCGTGATATCATTGTGATGTCACCAGTGGGTCGCTATCAGTTCGGGCAAACTGGTCCGAACCGGGAGGAACCCACCTCTGATGCATACAGTATGCACATGTGTCATGCCAGTTTCAGACTTCTTAAAGAAGATACATCTTTTCCTGGTCTGCTTCAGAGTTGCCACGTGATTTCAGGATGAGATATGTTTGGTTGAGCCATGGTGGCACAGTGGTTAGAGTGCAGTACTGCAGGCTACTTCTGCTGACTGCCGGCTGCCTGCAATTTGGCAGTTCAAATCTCACCAGGCTCAAGGTTGACTCAGCCTTCCATTCTTCCGAGGTGGGTAAAATGAGGACCCAAATTGTTGGGGGCAATATGCTGACTCTGTAAACCATTTAGAGAGGGCTGTAAAGCACTGTGAAGCGGTATATAAGTCTAAGTGCTATTGCTATTGCTGTTTAAGGACATGATGACGAGCACAATGTCTGCATCTGTAGCCACTTCCAGTTACCAGTTCCCTTTTAAATCCACTCTGCTGCACATCCCTAATAAGCACTATCTTGCTTAATGATGCACAGTTAGCAGATTGTGATGTTAGGTATTGTTAGGCTGTGCATGTATACAGCATAGACATGCATTGATTGTTTGTTCTGGAAACAGTATAGATAGAAGGGCAGAAGTTCTACAGGGTTTCTTGCAAGGCTGGGTTTCTCTTTACTGCTGAGCCATCTATGAATTGACATTTAAGGTAGCAAGTATAGTAGCTGATTAAGTGTGCTGATTGCACAAATATTTATGTCTATCCTGAGCATGGGTGCCAGTGCTGCAGTTGTAGGATTTGTTTCCACATCAAATTGGTCGCACTTAAATTCCTCTGAAATCAGTGTAATAAACTAGTTGTAAATTGCCCTGTAGATTTCACTGGGAAATATGTTCAATTAATTTATTCTAGAATTTCTCCTAATATAGTTAAAAGTTCATTTACATATTTCTGAGGCAAAGATCCAGATTATGCTGCAGGCTGTACTCATAAGGAATACTATGAATAGAACAGTATTATATTGCAGGAATAGCTGCAATAATCAAAGGATTTAGGATGATGGATTGTACAAATGATTCAAATCACGGTGGAAAATTCCTTATAACAGTCGAAAAGGCATAGAAGGACAGCATTAAATCATTAATTCCTTACTTAATTCTTAGTAAGCTGTTATCTGCTAATTATAGTGATATTAAAGAAGCCATCTTGCATTTCTGTTTGCTTTGAAAGAAAGGGGATGGCACTCTAATTTTTCTATGTGTTTATTTCAGATGATCAGATTTATTATAACATCACAGACATTGCTGTGAAAGTAATGGGATTTGGGAGACAGTTCTCACATGGGTACTTAGAGAAATTTCAGCAACATATTTTTATTCAGTGTGACTTGCATTGTATCTAATCCTAGCTTTCCTGAAAAATATGTGGGGGTGTCACTAGAAAGTAACTAACAGCTGCCTGAGTAAAATATAGAATCCTCTTATCTACTAACACTTGGGGTCACTGCTGGCATTCAAGGTGTCCTTGTGCAGAATTTCACTTAATGTTCACCCAAAAACATTATTTTTAATGCTTTATTTATTTGTTTATTTAATATTTATTTAAAACAACATGCTATTGTTTGTTTGTCAAATATAGATACTGCTCATCACACTCACTCATGTACCACCCAGATTGACTCTGGGTGGTATAGAATGAATATATAAAAGAATACAATACTTCAAAATGACCAGATAAAAATAATAAAATACATTAAAAATTAAAAGGGGGGGGGAAGAGGCCATTAAGGCACCAACCACTCCCTGTGTTGTTTGCTGCTCAATTGGCAGAGCCAAGTCTTCAAACTTCTACAAAAGGATAGGAGAGTGGGAAGTTGCCAATATATTCAAATATATTCTATAATTACAATTATTCAAAGGCCTGATGGGTACCGATATAGATTTTATCAGCAGTCTTAGTGGCTGAGTGTGTGTGCATAAATTAACTTGGTGTGATTCTGTTGTTGATACTGTATCTCTCTCTATCTCAACTAGTGCCCCCCTCATGCAGAGCCCTTGGGGTATGGAACCCTGCTCATTCTGACATGAATTACTTTTCTTTTAACTCTTCTATTACTTACTTTTCAGAAATATCTCTTATTCTAAAATAAATGCTATAGTAACTGATAGATGGCTAAAAATTAATGGTTTAAACTAGGTTGGACAGGAATCAAGTCTTTGAAGCAGATTAAGGTTTAATAATAAGGAAAAGATGAAAATGGATGAAAAGTCAGCTCTGCTTCTTTATTTTCCCCTCCCCCCTTGCATTGACTTGGGTTAGAGTAAAAAGATGCAATTATTCTGTAATGGTGTAATTAATTTAAATATCTGAATAACTTAGCATTTGAGAATATAGTGCTTTTTTCTTTGAGCTATTTTTTTCCATTTTGTGTATCTCATAAAAAGGAGCTGAATCTGTTTATCTAATAGTTTCAGGATTATTAAAAGTGCTAGAGAAAGGAGGCTGGGAGGTGAGAACACACATCACAAGGGAAAGGATGTGCCATAATTTGCATGCTGGTGTTTTTGCATAAAATGGATAAAGGCATTTTGATTTCTAAAGAAAATTCAGCTGATAATGATCTCTGATAGGTTTGATTTACATGGATGACAATGTCTTCATTAGTTAGAGCAAACAATTAATCTTTCTTTAGTACAGCTACTAGTATGCTTTCTCAATGTGGCATTTCAATTTTAGGGTTGACAGCTAGTCAAAAGGATTCCATTACATATGATCAAAGTCTGGACTAGATTGTGCTTGCCTTCAAATGACAACCAGAAGATTCTTCACATCTATGAAAGGTTGTTTGTTCTGTAATCTGCATGAGTAATTTTAACTCCTCTGCACATTGTGTTCTATTTGCTTGACATGAACCTTATTCTTTGTTAGTGTAAATTAACCCATATATTCATCTTGCAATGTTAAGCAGATTAATGTATTCAAGTTAACTATTTAGGTGAGCAACTTTCTCACTAGAACGTACATTGTAGAGATATGCACATCAGAAGCCATATGATCTTTCTAACTAATCTTTGCTGGGGATGGTTTTGCTTTCAATACACCAAAACATAAGATTCCTTTTAAATTAACCCCCCACACACAACAATAGCATTTTAATTATTTTTGAAACCATTGCTCTTTAATGGAAACCAATGTATTGTAACTCACTGCTTATTAGATATAATGATTGGATTTTAATATTATTGCTACATTAGCTTTGATTTTTATCTGAAACTGATAAACATAAAAGTGTGGGTTGAAAATATCTCATGAGCTTTGAACTGATTATTCTGTTTGTGAATCTATATATATATAAGCCAAATACCACTCACGCATCATCACGAAATCTCCAGAACCAAAAAGCCTACAAACTTGACCCTTGGCACGTATGTTCCTCTTGGCTTCTAGGTGCTCGCTAAGAAAGGATTTTTCGAAATGACCATCAGATCATTAGTATTTCTCATACAATATATAAGAACATATACTGATGCTAAGGAGTTAGATGTTCTACTCCCCCTCCCCACCTGAAAAGAACTTGTTCCAACTGCCAGTGGGCGTGGCCCAGTCTGAGGGAGAGAAGGGGATAGGAGAGGCTTCTATGGGGCAAGCCTGAGGGAGAGAAGGGGAGAGGAGAGGCCGATCGTAACTACTCATTAATGTTCAAGCTTTAACTGTCAGTTTATCAAGCCTGATCACATAGTTTCGTAGCAAAGCACGGGTATCCAGCTACTAGTATATAGATAGTTCAATGCAACTGTTAATAATTTGCTAGCATACTTAGAAATATTTTTGCTTTCTTTATAGCACTTAGACTTATATACCTCTTCATAGTGCTTTACAGCCCTCTCTAAGCGGTTCACAGAGTCAGCATATTGCCCCCAACAATCTGGGTCCTCATTTTACCCACCTCGGAAGGATGGAAGGCTGAGTCAACCTTGAGCCTGGTGAGATTTGAACCGCCGAACTGCAGCTAGCAGTCAGCTGAAGTAGCCTGCAGTACTGCACTCTAACCACTGCGCCACCTCGGCTTTAATAGTAATGGTTTGCCCTTGAGGTAAAAACCACAAAATTCCTTACTATGCACATATATATAGTTTCAGGAAATGTTCTTGTATTTCAAGGAATGTGCCTGTGGTATCCTTTTAATTCTGAATTTTGCTATGCCTATAACTCCCAGAATTGTTAACCACCCTGCTAAAGTCAGTTCCATCAATATGGAGAGCACAAGTTGGTTGAGGACAGTTTCCTTAGATGTTTAAAGAATGACTGATTCTGGATCTCAGTAAAATGATTTCCCAAAAAATTAAAGAAGTAAAACTTATTATGATTACTCATAATAGTTAGCTAGGAATTAGTTAATGCTTTGATTTCCTTGGTTTCTGATTTATCTCTTTTTTATTATATGCCTTACAACAAGAATGGATTTCATTGTTTATACATTCAATTCAGTGCTAAAAAACATGGAAACTTGGCAAACAAGATTGTCCATCTCATAGCTATTCTTGCTGTACTACCTACAACTAAATATCCTTTAAAAATAATTCAGCAGAAATCAATTTTGAGGGAAGGTGACACTCGGTTCTCTGCTATTCACCAGAGCCATCATTCTGAAGCTTCTACACAAACCTGAAAAATAGTCACAGTTTGTACACAGTTACTTAAATCACAGTTACTTAAGGTATCAACTGATCGTGCAATCAGTTGCAACTTTTTTCCAGGGTTGTATGAAAGCTTGAAAAAAAGAAGACCTGTTTTAACAAACAGCAAAAGAATAATGTATTCATACCCATCCCTCTGCACCATTTTCACAGCAGGCAAGCTGTTCTAGTCAGTATCAGGGCAGAGGGTGGAGGGGGACTGACAGGTATAGAGCCAGTTTGGTGTAGTGTTTTAGGTGCTGGCTTAGAAACCAGGAGGCTGAGTTCTAGATTTGTCTTGGGCAAATGAGCCACTGGGTGATTTTGACCAGTTTCTCTCTCAGCCCAACTCACCACACAGAATTATTGTGGGGAAGGGGTATTAAGCATGTTCACTTATATAAAAATCCCTTCAAACCCTATGGGTAGTATATGTCTTGTGTTGTCTATAAGAGGTCTGCGAGTTTGAAGGTTCTGTGTAGCATCTTAGCTGTTCTTATCACTGCACTCCTCTGGACAGAGTGCTCTGATGTTGTTCCTGGGATCTGTTGAAGTCATTCTCCAAGACCTGACTGCTCCTACCATCACTGGGACTACTTTGGCCTTTACTTTTCATTAGCTGCCCTTCAGGGCCTGATACATCTCTAGCTTCTCATACTCCTTCTTTCTGATGTTGCTGTCACTTGATGTTGCTACATCTATCACCACCACTATCTTCTGGTTGTTATCTACTATCACAATGTCTGGTTGATTGGCCAGTACATCCCTGTCCATCTGGACCTGGAAGAGGATCTTAACCACTGTTCCCTCTAAGGTGCGCGGCCGCGCGGCCGCGCACGTAACAGGGAATCACCGCGCAGCAGTTTTGAACTGCCGCGCGGCGATTTCCCTTGTTAGAGGGAACGTTGCCGCGCGGCCGCGCACGTCATAGGGAATCGCCGCGCAGCAGTTTCGAACTGCCGCGCGGCGATTTCCCTTGTTAGAGGGAACATTGATCTTAACCCTCTTATTCTCCATAACTTTCTGTGAGCTCTTCTGTTTTTATCAACTAACCATTGATAAAATAAATCCCAAGTCAAAAAGTATTCAGTTTCTTCCTTTTCCTTAATTGTGTTAGCCTTTCCATTTCTGCACATTCTAGTATTTTTTTAATCACATTTTCATCTGTAGGGATCTCTTCACTTTTGCATTGTTGTGCATATATGATTCTAGCTGCAGTCAGTACATGTAAAATCAAATATTGTATTTATCCGGTAAAATGCCCAGCAAAAATATTTCTGGTTTCAAATCAATATGTTGCTTTACCATTTTTTCCAACCATGTATGTATTTTTGTCCAATATTTTTTTGCTTTTGGGCATGTCCACCACATATGATAGTACGAACCAGGTGTCTGATCGCATTTCCAACATTTTGCAGACATATCCTTAAACATCTTTGCTAACCTTGAGGGTGGGAAATGCCATCTATAAAACATTTTATAAAGATTTTCTTTATATGCACTTGACATTGTTAATTTGTAGTTTATCCCGTAGTTTCTGCCATTTATCTAACTCACTTTCTGTGGGATCTTCTATCTGGACTAGGGAGGGTCTAGCCCACACACTGTGCAATGTTCCTGTACATAAATCCAGCTTCTTGGTTGTGCCATTCAGTGTATACTCTTCCTGCCTGCATTTTACACCCTGCCACGATAATGGAAACTCCAGCTATTGGAGACCCAGGCAACTAACTGGGCAACTCCAGCTATTGCAGACATGGGCAGAACTGCCTTGCCCTCAAGGATGGTGCTAAAGTTCTAAGACATTTCATATTACTTTTCTGTAAGAAAGTCCTTGACAAACAGCTTTTTCTAAATTGTATTATTTATTCAGTTAATGTATAAACTGCTGTTCATCCATATGCAAAATAGTGGGGTGTACAATAAATATGCCTGCAAATAGTCATCTCAAGACAAAATACAATTAAAATAATGACATTCTTTGCTGTGTATGAAGACTGGAGTGAGATCACAATCATTGCTAATTTCTTGAGAACATACTGTAGGTGTAAAAGCCAATCTAATTCAGAATTAACACTACGGATGCTTCTCGTTTGTTAAAAATACAAACTAGCAAAGAAAAGCAAACAGTGTCCTGCGCCAGCTATCTTGTCAAAAATAATTGGCTCATTAATCCTAGTTATACAAATGTAATTATATTGCAAGGTCAAATGCAAGAATTTACTTCTCAATGCCCTTCATGTTAAGCACAATCCCATAGATATTCTTTGTATGAAAATAATCAACAATTGCATTAACACCTTGAGAAACTTAATTAAAACATAAAAGATGTAAAGAAGATGAAAGTAACTAAAAAGATCACTACATGTAAGTAAATAAAAAGCCCATATATAGCAATGTGCTTCATATAACATGGGTAAGATTTCAGTGTCATGTTGACACATTTATCTTTCTGGGTAGCCTTCCTGAAACTAATAACCAGTATGAATTCAAATAGGAAACCAAAAAAGAAAGAGTTGGATTCCCAGATTGTCTTCTGTATGGCCCCTTTAGTATAGAATATCATTTTATGCTTAGCTGTATTTATATTGGAAGGTGTTTTTTCCTCCCTCGGCTGTGCCTTATCCCAACTCAAGCTCTGTTTTGACAGGCTGGAAAAAACAAGAACAATAGGGAAGTAGCCATGAAAGTTTAAAGATGAGAAGAAGAAAATGGTGAAACACCTGTACTTTCTTTTAGACAATAAAGATATACTGAGTGAAATTTCAATGGATGAGATGCAATTTAATGGGGTTAAAGATTTGGTCTATGATTGGACAGACTGAACATTCAAATGCCTGTTCACCCTATGAACTTTTTGGTTGGGTTTAGTGAGCAATTCCTTCTCAACCTCATCTACATCACTTTTGGGTTTTTTGAACTCATGTCAGAAGCACTGAGGTATTTCGGAGTGGAAATGATTAGCTGGTGACATCACCATTGCCTGGGGGGACACCCAGCTGGGAGCTCCTTTCATGACCCCAGCAGGAAGTGGAGTGAAGGACAAGAGGTCACCCGGCCCCACGACAATACTCAGGTCTCGAACATGGGCTTGCTAACTTCCAACCCACTGTCCTAACCGCGTGAGCCCCCATGCTCCTATCTACTTTACTGAATATTTGAAATGATAAAACAAGAGAAGCAAATTATAGTTGCTGGCTGGAAATTTGAAGAATTTAGAATATAAATCTAACAAGAAAATTAAAAATACTGTTCTTTTGGACTCTTGTATTGTGCACAAGTTGTGTGCTAATTGAAGTTAGACCAACATAATTCTATTCTCTTTAGTACCATTTTTCTAAATATGCAATTTGATAGGAAATGTTGTTTAAAAAAATATTTTAGAAGTAAAGAGAGATCAGCTATCACAAAGGCATTTAAAGCTTAGGAAATGAAAAGCACAAAATCTAGTCCAAAACGATCATTTTGCAGAGACATGTTGAATAATTTCATCCAAAGGGATATTTTAGCTGTGGGAAAGTGCTTTTGTTCATTCCAAGCTGGTTTGTACTCTGGGAACCTTGAGCAATAATAAAATATTAGCTGCCTCTAGTTAGAAACAAAAAGTTCATAATAGAAGGTGATGAAGATATCATGGATCTTCTGTAGCATCAGCAGATGGCATAGAAGCTAGACAAACAGTGCAGAAAGAAGTCTGCTTTGGAAACAAAAACCCATTTTTTTAGTCTGAAGCACAGACTTAAGACTCACTTGTTGAACCTCAGAAATTTTAAATTTGGACTGGCTCCAAATTAAAAACAGACTGCCTAAAAATAAACTGCACTGGAATAATTTGCCATCAGTTCTTAATATAATGACCAATTTCCCACTCGGCATCCAGTAAGCAGCCAGACTATGGATTTGAATAAAGGCCAAATGGAAGATGGCCAAGCATGTTAAATGTAAGACCTTTCACAATTCCCTACAGAAACTGCACAAATAATGTAGCCAAAGTGCATGCTGTGCGTAGTGTAATTGAACTCTTTTGGCATCCCGAAGCATTATGTCTCCATATTCTGCCATAGTATATAGTTTAAGAAATGAACTAAATAGTGGATGAAAAGTTAATCACCTTTGCAGAAAAACAGGACCCATCAAGTGCAAGGTCTAGGTTTTCAATATTCATTTTCATTTTGGACTAAAATGAAAACTGAACCACAATATTCTTGCATAGGTTATTAAATTTAACGGTTATTCCTTGTAGTTATTGGCTGTAGTAAGCAATACAAAATATAATTGCTTAATTGTGCTTAAAAATAAGCCAGTGGAATCAATGGGATTTGCTTTAATAAAATCCCATTGACTCCAATGAATTTATACCAGGAATAATGGTGCCTGTAGATACCAACTTGCCTGTGGATACGCTCCTTGCCTCTTTGCACTTTCAAGTTCCTTGCAATTCTGACTATTTTTTTTTTAAAAAGAGTATTTTAATTAAAAAAAAGAAGCAAGACAGTTACCTGTTATAAAGAAAGACCTCAGTTTCCAGCACCAACTTTTTTCTAGCAATGTCTTTGAGCTTTACTTTGACATTATAGATAAAAAAGTCTTAGATAAAAAAAATAAAGGATAGCTGGGGGTTATTTTGGAAGTCAGCTTATCTGTCAGAAAAAGACAAATGGAAGCTGGGAGTTGTTGGAATGGAAAGATCAGCTTTTTGGTATGTGGATGTTTGCTATAGTAACCGTTTACGAATAGGTGAATTCCCTTGGTAGCCCTTTTATGAATGTCCACCACATCAGCTCAACATTTCAGATGTATCCACCTGTTCAAAATGCTTTCAGACTTGGATAAGCCTGAATCCTGCCTAGTAGGAACAAAACCAGTTATCACCAGTGTTTTAAAGACTGACACATGCTCACTTTTCATCCAAGCTTAAGGTTTTGAAAGGAATCAAATCTCAATGCGGTTATTTCATGCTTCTCGTATTAGTTGTTACAGATATAGCTCCATTATAGTTGTTAAATTTCCACTGAAAAAGAGAATGCCAAGAATGACATGCTGGATATTTCAGATGCCAACTGAAAATTCAACCTGCCAGATGGAACTAATATGTTCAATAGATCATTACCGTTGAAATGGAAACATTTTTAATGAGCATTTCAAAGCTATCCATCTCGCCTTTTGGAGTTTATTAAAATGTTGTATTTGAATTGTCCCAAGGACAAAAGGATTGTGTGTTTTTGTTTGCTTGTTTCCTTTTTTTTTTTGTAGTATTTTTTATGGGGGATCTTAAATCTTGAAAGATTTTTTTAAAGAAAAGAGGAAATATATGCTGTAAATAGGTCATTTTATTTAATTCATTTTAAAAGTAAAAGCTATGCCTTTAAAAATTCTGGTTAAACTGGAAACATCTTTAGAGCATTGGTTACAAGTCATTCTTTAGTTGGCTTCAGAAAAGGTAGTCCTCAATTTATGACTACAATTGAGTCCAAAATTTATGTTGCTAAGTGAGAAATTTGTTAAGTGAGTTTTACTGCATTTTATGACTTTTCTTGCCACATTTGTTAAGTGAATCACTGCAGTTGTTAAATTAGTAACATGGTTGTTAAGTGAATCTGACTTCCCCATTGACATTGCTTGTCGCAAAAGATGATCACATGACCCCAGGACACTGCAACTGTCATAAATATGAATCAGTTGTCAAGAATCCAAATATAAATCATGTGACCATGGGGATGCTGCAATGGTCATGTTAAAAATGGCCATAAGTCACTTTTTTCAGTGCCGTAACTTCAAACGGTCACTAAATGAACTGTTGTAAGTCGAGGACTATCTGTAGTTCAGAGGGACTAGTTATCTGGCAACATTAATAGATTTCTCTTTCAATGTAATAACATGATGGTGTGAGGTTAGGTTCAGGGAGACCTTGGTGCTAATCCACTCTGTCCTGGATAAATCTGGGTCAGCTATTTTCTTTCCCTTAGCCCAGGGATCCCCAAACTTGGTAACTTTAAGACTTGTGGACTTCAACTCCCAGAATTCTCCAGCCAGCTATGCTATGTTGGCTGGAGAATTCTGGGAGTTGAAGTCCACAAGTCTTAAAGTTGCCAAGTTTGAAGACCTCTGCCTTAGCCAATCTCCCCTTGGCAAGTGGTTGTGGGAATACAATGAAAAAAGATTCCTAGGCAAGCCTTCTTAAGCTCCTGGTGAAAAGTTTGGATAGAAATTTAGCAAATAAAAAGGGAAGATTTCAGTTGTATGGTATGCAGGGGTGAAATCCTCCCGGTTCGGCCCAGTTCGGGCAAGTAGGTAACGATTGCAGCAGCTGGTTCGGAGAACCGGGATGGCAGCGTGAGGCTCCACCCACCTGCCCCGACATCATCACTTCCTGGTTTTTTAAAAAACTTTTTAAAGCCTGTTTTCCTTGCCGGTTCCCCTGAAAGAAAGAAAGAGAGAGGGGGGGAGGGAGGGAGGGGGAAGGGAAGGGAATGGAGAAAGAAAGAGAGAGGTGTTAGAATGAAAAAATCAGGACTCACTTTCCAGCCGGGAGATCGCTTGGCAAAGAAGAAAAACAAATGCCGTGCTTTAAATCAGGAGTCTCCAAAGTTAGCCACATGGCTGGCTGAGGAATTCTGGGAGTTGAAGTCCACAAGTCTTAATGTTGCAAACTTTGGAGACTCCTGCTTTAAATTGAAAAGCCTTTGGAAGCTGCTCGGAAGGAGGTTTTTAATTGCAGAAGCAAAGTGACATTCTGGGTTAGCTGAACAACAAACTGGATAAAAGGAAGGATTCTTATATGGTTCTATGTTTTTGAAGTTTTTGGTTTTGTTCAATATGGGCA
>QLTV01002276.1:20329-37195 GCA_003457575.1 Thermophis baileyi
AGGACCACAAACCTGGCTGGCACTAGACACAGCTCCAGAGGATGCTTTGAAACAGCACAGCAAAGGCTAGAAGGGACCTCAGAGGTCATCTAGTCCAACATCCTGCTCCCTGGCAAAATGGACTGCTAAATTGGCCGCACCCACCCAGTCACATGACCACATGGCCATGCCCACCTGAAGCCACACCCACCTGACCTCCAAGCCATGCCCACAAAATAAGCCACGCCTACAGAACCGGTAGGGAAAAATTTCACATTTCACCCCTGATGGTATGTCTTTTATTTTATTTTTAAAATGATAAATAAATGCATGGCTGTCTAAACCCAACAGACAGTTTGCATATAGAATGATAATCAGTGTTTCTCTATTTGGAAAAGGGATAACTTTTAACTGGGCAATTAGCTTTTAATGTTACAGCATGTATCTAAAATGAAGATGACCTTGATTTTAATATGAAACCCACATCTCAGGAGAAAAGCTAAAAAATACATAATCAGACACAAAAATCATGTGCAACATTCAGCTTTTCCATGTGATCAGTCTCAACTAAGTTTGCTTCAGCAAAAAGTCATGTTGGAAGTTCCGCTCTCCAACTCAATGTTTGAGTGGCGTACTTTTCTATTTCCCAATACTCAATGCGAAAAACAGAATGGGGGCTGCAGAAAAAAGATAAATGCATAGTAATCAAATTAATAACTCCCGATTAGTATAAATCTCCTGTAAAATATGGTATCCTAGTTATCAAATTAATTGTTCTCGTGTTGGCATACAGCAACTATTTTATCTCTCTCACACAGAAGGACACTACAGACATTTGCAAACATTCCTACCCCCTCTTCCATCAGAAGTAGCCACCAAAAAAAAAAAAAAAAAAAAAAAAAAAAAAGGAAGAGGAGGAAAGACACGTAAGAAAGAAATGGGCAAAGGAAACAGCTGCACTGGAAATAAAAGAAGAAGGACAAAGTGGGGTTTGGGAGTTTGGGAGCCAAATTTGGGAGCCACCAAGAGTTGGTTGAAAGATGGGTGGATCGATCGATCGATAGATGCATACATACATACATACATACATACATACATACATACATACATACATACCAGGGGTGGGTTCTAAATTTTTTTACTACCGGTTCTGTGGGCGTGGCTTATTTTGTGGGTGTGGTTTGATGGTTATGTGACTGAGTAGGCATGGCCAACTTGATGTCATGCACACCCACGCCCTCAGGCACATGCCCCCACCTAGCCATGCCCACAGAACCGGCGAAAAATTATGTTTTGCCAGCTGGGAGGCTGGCAAAGAAGCCTCGCTTTCCCCGCCACCGTGGCTGCTTCTACCTCAGTGCCGAATGGTCCATGCCCCCCCCTACACACACACACACACACACACACACACACACCACTTACCCTGGCAGCACCCCAGCAGTAGCAGCCGAGCGAGGGAAGGAGAGGGACCGGAGAACGAAGCGGGCACGGTGGCTTATTCCAACAGCCGAGGACGGAAGAGGCTGTTGCAAAGAAGCGGCAGCTCTGGGTGTGCCATGCCTGCTTCGTTCTGTTTGGGAGCCGCTTTGCACCTTGTTTGCAACCCACTCCAAAGGGAGCTCAGATTGTGGCGGTGTTCCGGCTTCCGCTGCCTTGTGCGGTCTGAGGTCGACTGGGTGACACAGGTGCGTTTCAGGGTGCCTAATCCTCTGGCCAGCCCGGTCACACGATGGCCAGAGAGTGAGGGAGGATGGCCAGGTCATCCTGGGCAGCTGCTCCCCACTGCCCTCCCCGGAGGGGCTCACTTCGCCCGTAGATTCTTCACCCGCCAAGAGCCGAGCCGACAGTAGCTGGGTTGCCCGACCCCAGGAACAGGTGAATTAAATGGCGGGGAAGGGGGGGCTGGCATCAGGCCGGGCAGTGACTGGCTCGGACTGAACCCAGCTTCCCGACTGGCAGAGGGAACAAGGCCAGGAGAAGTAACAGCTTGGTCTCCCACTGTGTTCAAGCAGAGCTCCGGCGGGGCTTGAATCTGCATCGCAGGAAGCTCCGCTCTTGGGATGCGTGCACTCCAGGCTTCCTCTGGAAGGTTCTTCCCCAACCTTCCTACAATTGCCAGGGACATCTTTCTTGGTCTGCCAGTGCCCCTTCACCTATTCCCATGCCCAGGTGGGGGAAAAACACCTTAGAGCACCCTGATCCATCTTCCCCAACTGGGAGGTTTCTCGGAGGACGATGTTTTGCCCAGCCTGGAAGTTGCTTCTCCTCCCCAGTGAGTGAAAATCTGGCAGTCTGGCAGGGTCGGGTGGCTGTGGGCCTGGGATTCGGGGGGTGGAGGTTTTGCTCCTCGGAGCCTCAGAACCTTGGAGCAACTCCCAGCCCTTGCACAGTAAAGAGTGCAAGAAGTTGTTAATTGCCTCACAATCATGAGATGAATTTCTTTACTGTGCAAGGGCCGGGAGTTGCTCCAAGGCTCTGAGGAGCAAAACCTCTGCCCCCAAATCCCAGGCCCGCAGCGAGCTGATCCACTGCCCGTGCTCCGGTTGCCTGTGGCTCTGGCTATGCCTCCTGCAGTCTTGCCCGCCATTCGATTCTCCTGTTCCTCGGGTTGGGCAGCCCAGCTATGGTCAGCTCGGCTCTGTTTGGCTTGGGCTGCTCCTCACCGGGGCCAGAGGGGGCTTGTGGTCTGGACCCTGCTGGCCCGCCAGCTTTTCGCTCACTGGGGAGGAGAAAAAGCGAAGCCTCTCCGTGCTTCGGAAGTAACTTCCAGGCTGGGCAAAACATCGTCCTCCGAGAGCGCCGAATCTCCTGGTTGGGGAAGATGGATGAGGTGTTTTCCCCCCACCCGGGCATGGGAAGAGGCGAAGGGCAGGGATGGGTTCTAACTTACCTCACTGCCGGTTGCTTCCTCCCACACCGCGTGGCCGTGCCTCATGGAAAAAAAAATCAAAAACAAGATGGTGATGCATGCGCAGTGCCGGAAACTTGGCTTCTGTGCATGCGCAGAAGGAAAAAAAAACCGGGGAAAAAATCAAAAAATAAAATAAAAAAAATTTCAAAAAATTTCAAAAAAAAAAAACCTGGCGGTGCCCACGGACTGCCATCGACCAAACCGGATCCATGACGTCACTGTAACATCACCAGCGGGTCACTACCGGTTCGGGCGATCTGGTCCGAACCGGGAGGAACCCACCCCTGATACATACATACATACATACATACATACATACTGTACATACAGAGTGCAGCTGGGAAGAAGAAGAAAGGAAAGGAAAGGAAAGAGAGAAAGAACTTAAGCACAACAGAAACTGTTGAAATTCACTGGGTGAGCAGACACCCCCCCCCCTATACTTCAGATTGTTCTTTGGTGGTATTCATGTTTTTCAGCTGTAGTCTACAGCCACTTCCATTACTATCCATTTATTTATTTATTTTATTTATTTATTTATTTTGTCAAGCATATATTAGATAATAGATATAAGTATAAATATAACTATGAATACATGAAATGGATACGAATAATAGGGAACATTAGGACAGTGATGGTAGGCACGCTGGTGTGCTTGAGGAATTCATAACCTGTCTCTTAGTAATAGTTCTTACAGTCAAACTGCTCTTACTATAAGGAGTATTTTTGACATTTACAGTAAGTGGAACATACTGGAACATCCTATAACTTAAAACTATTATTTCTTGTTCTATACTCTTAGATGGCAGATCTGATAGAGATCTCTGTCTGGAAATAAATAAATATGATAAATAGATCTTTGCATGATATCTTCAGCTATCCGAAGAGTACATTCATATTTGTCCATAGCAGGGGTGGGTTGTGGATCCTTTTGCTGCCGGTTCGCTCAGGGTTGTGCTGTGCATGTGTGCTTCGTTTGCACCCACAGCAATAAAAAAATAGCTTCTGCACATGCGCAGAAGCAAAATCCAAGATTTGGATTTTGCAATAATTAAAATTATGGGAAATAGTTTTAAAAGCACACTAAATCTGCTTTGGATATGTGTATGTGTGCACATGTGCAAATAAAAGAATAAATGAGTGAATATTACTATAATTATTTAATCTGCACTTGATATAACTTTTCAATAGTTTTTTTTAAATTTTTCTAAATATTGTAACACAAATATACTTTATGAAAAAGATTCTGAAATACAAGATCTCCAAAATAGGCTTTTACATGAAAACACCAATGCATTAAAAAAGAAAAAAACACCCAACTAATTTAAACATTAGACAGACTTACTAGATGACAGACGTGAAAACACCAAGGAAATAAATGGAATTGTCCATCTTTGTGGTTGATATGATCGCTTTAGAAACCAATACAAATTTTCATTGTTGTCTCTCATTTTCCTTTTCCATTTAGGAAAAATTATTTGAAACAATTTCAGTTTTCTTATAATTCTTACTAGTGTAATAACATTTTAACCAAGGTTATTTCTTTCTCCCTGTTACTATTCACTAGATACATATTCTTCCTAATGATTATTCACATCAAGATCCAAGATGTTTACATTTTCAAAATTCTTTCAAAATCTTCATGTCTGTATATCGTTATACATTCTTGTTAAAGATAGATAGATGATAGATAGATAGATAGATAGATAGATAGATAGATAGATAGATAGATAGATAGATAGATAGATAGATAGATAGATAAGATAGATAGATAACAAAGCCATATATATTTGTAGTGGAAATCACAGCTAATTCTTTTAATCGCATGCATTAAAATTAATGAGAGGCACCAATATTAAAAGCTGTCTTTAATTCTTACAGGCATAGACTGCAATTAAACAAATTGTCTTGTTTACTGAAGAATATAAAAAAATGGCTGCAAAATGTTGAATAAAATTGTTTTCCCTGAAAAAAGCATGATGTGTATGTATGGTTAACAAAAAGAGCTCAAGCCAGCCATTTCTAAACTGGTACTATATAAATGTTTTGAATTAAGGCTTCCATGAGCCCCAGGCATCCTGGATTATATTTAGCTGTATTGTGGATTGTAATACAAAACATCTGAAGGCACCAATTTGGGCAAGTCTCTTTTAACAATCCACCCTGAAACAGACCCAGACTCATTCTAACATACACTGAGATTCTTTGAAAATGTAGTGCAATATATTATTAAATTAATAATTCTCTACAAGTAATCTTTGACAAGTATTTGGTCAAAGAAATTACAACTGCATTGAAAAAAATGACTTACATCCAGTCCTCTCATGGATAACCATCGCAGCATCCATATGATCGAAATTCAGATGCTTGGCATCTGACAGGTATTTACGAAGCTTACAACATTCTGAGGTCACATAATCGCCATTTATAATCTTCTCAGCTGACTTCCAACAAACAAAGTCAACGAAGTTGAATTAAAGCTTAATGACTATGTGTCGTTCACTTAACAACTGCAGTGATTTGCTTAACAACACATTATTTCCCTGCCTTCTGCCACAGAAACATAATAAATAAAACAAGAAGAAAAGAGGCAAAGATGGAGGAAGAGATAACTGCAGTAAACAAAGAAGAAATGGGACCCTAAATAGGAGGCTGAAGTTGTGTTGGATATGTTTGCTGCCTTGAATTATTTGTAAAAATAATAAAGGTGGGAAACAAACAAACAAGTGAGGAAGAAGCAAATGGACAGGAAGAGAGATAAAGAAAGGCATTACAAGAAGGGTTATGTTTACCACTGTATGCAACTCCTGATTAATTTCCAAAGGCAGCCATGTTTATTTAGCAGCAATGATTGCGAGTATTTGCCCTCTTATCTATTCCTTGATAATCCATGCTTCCTTCTATTCTTATCAATGCTTAAGAAGATATTCTGATTCACAGCAAATCATTTAGGGGGAGAAAATCCCTTCTCTTCCTATCTTATATCTTTCTTTTGAGTTTAAACTGGGAATTTAGGCACAAATGATTTGAAGATTCTGGAATGATGACCTTTTCAGATTATCAGGACATACCTAAACACTTTTCTTATGTTAAGGAAACGGAACCACTAAAGGGGACTCAGTGAAAGTGCAACAGGGCCATTCAGATGGAAGACTAGGTGGTCAAATGCTACAATTGGGCAGGGAATCTTTACGAACTGTAAATGAAACTACACGGGTGTTCTTTAAAATATCTAGGAAGGAGTAAAATCTTCAGCATATTTTCCCAGAACAGCTGTAAAATGTGCCCAGGAATTGACTGTAGGCATTACTGCTATGCTGGGGGACATTTAGAATTAAAAGGAGGATAAGGATGTTACCAGATCACTTGGGAATACTTGAGGCTGCTCAGAATGCAGGCATGTGTGTACCTCAGAAACAAAAGGGAGCCATTACTTTCATTGTTACCACCATTAAACATCACAGATGTTTCTGAAATGTTCTCAGCTCGCTGCCATGGCAGAGTGGCTTTTCAGCTGAATCCTGTAGTTTCCTCGGTGAAATCCCTCCTCTCCAAATGTTCTATTAAAATAACACATGAAAATAAATGAAACATATCATTACTTTTACAATAGACTAATTGTAGTCTGTCAAACTGGAGACAGGGAGCTACTTAAATCATAGCTCTCTTTCAGACTTCAATGTATGCTTTTAAAAAGGAAACAAAAATAGTCCCCCCCCCCTTTTGCCCGCCTGCTGCCGCTGCTGTTGCCGCCAGCTAATTTGAGGAGAGAGAAATGAGTTAGTGTCCCACAATTTCCTTATAGGTGTCATTATCAACAGCTAATAATGGAGAGTTGATTTATTAGTGGACAGAGCAGGGAGTCTGTTTCAGGAGTTGAGACACAGATGACTTTCCTACATATTTCACAGGCTAGATGTGCTAAAATCAATCCGGTGAAAATATGACAAATATCAAAGCTGTCTCTAACATGGCATATGTATGTATGCCTGCATCTAACAGTATTTTTATACCACTCTACCAGATTGGGTACACCCACAAAAATCCATTAACTATAACCCACATAAAACAAAATAACATCACAACCAGTTATTGGCTCAAATCCTGAAAATAAAGGATTTGAAGGTCAGAAGCAAATCAGCATCCTGGGACAGAATATTCCAAGTCTTTATCAGCAGTCCTTGCCCTGCTTACATGACTCATTTCTCTCCCTTCAGCCATGAAACATCCACACAGCCACAATATGTCTACATCTGATGTCAGGTTTTGTGTTGGCAGATTATTTTTTTCCTTGTTACAAAAATAAATGTGGTGAGGCAAGGAAGTGCTGACAGTCTGCAGAGGAGGTAGTATGTGGCTATCAATTTCCATATACCACTATTGGTCATCTGGAGGATGCATTTATCAGGGTAGGAGAAATCCTCACTATTGTTAGGATGGAAGTAAAGACATAGGTCTGTTTTGCATTGGAGGTAGTAACTGTGTAGAAATGGCTCTTCTTCAAGAAGTTACTTTGGAAATTGAACAATAGGTCTTTAAGTTCCATATTCTCTGCATAGTATAACTTAACAACAATCATGTGAGCAGATTCACATGAATCAATAAAATACCTAATTCTAAAAGAAGCATACGGTAATCATTAACTACTAGCTCACAATTCCATGTACACTTCCTTGAGGATAAGTCCCATTTAATAGGCCTTACTTCCAAATAAATATTCTTAAGCAAAATCGAAGTAGGCAGTGCTTTGGATCAACTGTAACTTTTAAAGCAGCTGTATCTTTTCCAGAGATTACGCAGCTGAATTTTGAATACTCCAAAGCAGTTTTATGCTTTCCAATCCAAGGTCTTGCACATCTATAACAATTATGATCTTCAACTGTTACCTCTTTCTCTAGATAAATTTCATTTCCTTACATGTACATGACAGATTAGTTCTCTTGCGTAAACACTGATCCAACTTGTCTTCAAATCCAGGCAACTTACAATGCATACGATTAATTTCCCCAAAAAGCAGGGTGTGACTTTCATTGAGCTGCTCATGCATGGTAATACTTGTAGTGTGCAATGTTTCTGTTCAAGGTTCCAGATTACCAATGTTTTCCCCCCAAATGCTCAACTTCATCCACTCCAGAGGTGGGTTCCTACCAGTTCTAACTGGTTCTTTAGAACCGTTAGTAACTCGGCGATGACATCATGGAGCCGGTTCTGTCAGTGTCTCTGTGGGTGCCGCCATCTTGGATTTTGCTTCTGCGCATGCACAGAAGCTATTTTTTGATTGCTGCACATGCGCACGGCGCGACCCTGACCGAACCAGCAGCAAAAGGATCCAGAACCCACCCCTGATCCACTCCCTGGCTTTTTAGCAAACATTTAACAGTTCATATCCTTCAAGAGTCCTTACCTTTCATCCTCTTCTGTAGACTAGATAAGAGTTGGTAATGGGCCAGTAAACTTGGACACTTAAGAAGTATTTCCGGTCTCTATATCCTAAATGAATAATCTCATGAAATCATACATGAAAATTATTACACAATTTCAGCAGGGTGGGATGGAACTTACTTGGGGCACTCTGTGACATTGTACAATGTTGCCTGGGCCTGCATCAGAGAGCCAATTCCTATTCAGGGAACATAGTCTGAGATACTGGAATCCCATCACTCCATTTGTAATGGCAAATTACCGTAAATCCTGAGTAGAGTAGCCCAACTGGATTGTTAGTTGCTGCCAACTACTGAAATCAAAATATAGAACTCCACAGTAGGCTAGATTAAAGATCACAAGCAGTCATGAGAGATGAGCAACCTGTTATTTAGAAACAAACTTCACCAGCTATAGCTGAGCAAAACAGTTCAGTTTCTTGACAAGATATAGAGAATCCAGTATTGCAAACCATTCCGACAAACAATAAAACTATTCTCAGTTCCAAAGTTGAGAAGAAAGCTTGTGCTGTTCCTGAAATCAGCAATCCCCATACAGCGAAAAGCCGTTCTGTTGCTATAAGATGAACATGAATCAAACTCTTCCAGACTTTGCCAGTCAGTGCAGCAAGATCCAAAACAGAAGGGATGGTGTCTGCACCTACAGACAACCATAAATAAAATAAAATTGTAGTGGGGGTGAGAGTAGACAGCAGTGGAAACAAAGCAGACATGCTCACCTTGTCATGCCATCTAATTTAAAGCCCCCACACTCTCCAGACAACTGAACAGACTAGCCTGAAACCCCTTATTGGGGCAATTAGTTCGACTTTAACTTTTCATTGAAGAGGTAATTTATTAGTGCTTGATTAGAATTCTTTAGAAGAAGCCATAGAAGCTGTTATTCCTAGACTTTTGAAGATTTCATATTGTCTGAACCACCTAAGCTGCAAGAATGTTCAAATTAAAGGGTAGGTATCCTGATGATCCAAAATATTACTTTTAAGTACTTTTCATTTAAACATGCACAAGCAGCAAATCTTTAAAGATAACAAATGTGAATCCCATCCTTCTGAGGATTATTCTGACCACGATTTCATAATTCCATAGGATTCTTTTCATTCTAAGTTACATAGAAAGACATTGATGTGATAATGTATATGTTATATTTTTTTTACATAAATATATATATATAAAGGAAAACAGCTGATACTTCTATTACAGGTTGAAGAGATGATCCATCATGAGGTTATGCCCTCAGGGTTTTCCAGCAATTACATGCTAAAAAAGGAAGGATCCTCAAATCCCAGTATGTTGTTGTAGAAATCTCTAACGGTTCCCAGGATATCTCCTATGAATCATTACTTATCCCTGGGCTTATGTAGAGTTTGTAGTACCTGAAAAGTGCAAGCCTTTACAATCCCTGGGCAATTTATATTAACTCTTGAAGCTAAAATGATCTCCTCCTCCTCCTCATCTTTCTTTTTGCCCTAAACTTTTTGTCTTTTTAACTGTGGACTAGAACAATGGCAAACCTTCTATCATCATCAACAACAAAAGTGGCAGATTTTGTCACATCCAGTAGACTAACACAATTAAATGAAAATATGCTTTCCTAACCAAAAAAGCACATTTTCAACACAAGGGCAGGAAAGATGCAGAGCGATCTAGACCCAATATGTAGACATCTACCCTGGTTAGTCCTTCACAAACTGGCAGATATTAATAAGCAACATATGTGCACACACCATGATTATTTCCAGCACAGAATTTATATAAAATGTGGGAATCACTGTCTTTCCAATGTTGCTAGATCTCTGTTCTCATTATCCTCACCATTGACTTTATTAACCAAAGTTATTGGTGCTGGACTTGAAAAACACCTGCTACATGACAGTACATTGTCACTAATACACTGAACTTGAATTAAAACGTGCATGAGCCTTCTTGAAATTATGACACATATTTGGGGTAAGAATAGATTTGAGAAGAATTGATATTCTTTTCCTTCTGGAATCTAAATTAGTGTTCCCCAACCTTGGCATTTCAAAGAATTTCTCAATCAGCATGTCTGGAGCTGAGAATTCTGATTGTTGAAGTACATATACCTGAGGGTTGCTAATGTTGGTGAAATCTAGTGTAAATTAATGTAGACAATGTATATAATAGAATAACAGAGTTGGAAGGGACCATGGAAGAGACTTCTAGTCCTTGGAGGTCTTCTAGCTCAAGCAGCAGTCCCTAAATCATTTCAGACAAGTGGCTGTCTAGTTTCTTCTTAAAAGCCTCCAATGATGGAACACCACAACTCCTGAAGGCAAGCCATTCCACTGGTTAATTGTATTCACTGTTAATTGCATTCCTTAGTTCTATGTTGCTTCTCTCCTTTATTAATTTCCATCCATTAATATGCTACTGTCCTACTTAGAGAATTTCTCCAAACTAATAAGAAAAAAAAATACATGAAATGGACTTTAATGCAATGCAGTCTTTAAAGTGCACATATAAAATCAGCACATAAATGATAGAGATAATTCATGCATCCAGTTTTCTGTCATTTAAAGACTGATATTACCCAAGTGAGTATGCTATGTGATACCATGATTCCAATATGCTGAGATAAAACTAAAAAAAAATGGTTTTAATTGGACCAAGTATATTGAACATATAAAAAACCATGTAAACTCTCAAGGGCAGCTGGAAAAAAATTACAAATTTAGATCTGTTTTCCAGTAGACAATTTAAGTGCATT
This sequence comes from Thermophis baileyi, assembly GCA_003457575.1. Classification (NCBI taxonomy): domain Eukaryota; kingdom Metazoa; phylum Chordata; class Lepidosauria; order Squamata; family Dipsadidae; genus Thermophis; species Thermophis baileyi. The sequence continues at coordinate 31,389 of QLTV01002276.1, forward strand.
TAGAGAAATGCATCAGTAGGTGAATCAATAAGTCACAAGTTTTGTTGACAGAATTTCTGCTTGAAGCATGAATTAAATGTAAGCTAACTCAACCATGATAGAGGAAGTGTGAAACATTCCCTTCTGCAAATAAAAGGGAAAATATTATTGATTTTTTAAAATTTGTATCATCTCTTCACCTTTATATTTACAATTTGCATCAATGAATATATCATCTTTCCCTTCCATAGTTCAGTGTTCTAAATCTAGTTATCTGAGGCCCCTTCAAAAGTGATAACAGATGTTGTGTATCTGGAATTACAACAAGAAATAATGGCGAAGGTATATTTTATCTGTGAAAACAAGGACATTTCTCTGTCTGAAAACAAATATACAGTATCATCTTTTTATTCTTTCTTTTTATAATATACTTTAAACATGGTTTCCTTTTTCACAAGTATTAAATTCCCAAGAACTGTTTTTTATCTTTGAAATGTAACTCTACCCTGTTTTTCTAGAATGCATAACATAACATTATAAGTAAACAATATACCACTTAGGTGAAGTATTCTTTTGGAGGGGAAAAGCTTTAGATATTTTAAAAGAAGACAATCTGTAAATGATTATTAAATCGGATTAAATCTCAGCATTTAAGCTATTATATTAGAGATATCCTGTCTACATCTGGCATTAATAGGCAGTAGATGGGTAAATGTAACATATAGATTTTGTATAGATATAGTTCGTGATAAAATGAAAATAGTAAGTATGATTGCCATTAGTGATTATAATCATGATTATCTATGGACAATTGACTATTAACTGTTGTCATCAGTAAAACTTAAGCAGAGGCACAATTGTCTTTGGCTGCAGTATAAAATGTATGTAAACCAGGGATGTCAAATTGGCAGCTCATGGGCCAGATGCGTCACAAGCAGGCCACGCCCACCCCAGCTCCACAAATGGGAAAAACATCAATGCCGCGAGTTTGACACCAGTGATGTAGAGCCTTTAAATGTGTAGGCACATTTAAAGGATTAACTTCATTAACTTGACCCCTAATCAATCCATCTGGATTTTTTTGTCATTCTAAAACAGATTCATGAATATGAGTCAACTCCATTAATTATCAATAGAGGTCTACATACATACATGCAACCACATAACAACTTTTCTGTAAGGCACATCATATCTGGTATATCACAGTAATTTCATGAGGTTTAATGAGCATGTATGGTCATTACTTCATTTTTGTTTCAATGGCTCATTGGTGTACATTACATCTTTTTCTATAGCACTGAAGCTGTTGTGCAAAAATCTAACTTCTGGTGAAGTTTATTATGCGGGGATAGGTGGAAGGAAGGAGAAAAAAGAGATAATCATCAATCAATGTACACTACTGTTTTTAGGCATCATTAGTGGTGGAATATTATGCTATGTATGTTTATAGAATTTCTAGTGTAAAAATTATTGTAGGGAAATATGTGACTACTGTTGTTTGATTATTGTTAGTGAGAATATCTATAACTCAGTATTAATGTTGACAAGTTTAAAATATTTGTGTGTGTTTATTTAGGGGTTTATAGGAGTTTATATCACAGTTAGCAAAACATTTAGTAGAGATTTGTATTTTTCCACAATACAAGTGCTAGATCTTTTAACAATAAACTTCAGAAGATAAGAGAAGCCTAACCACTTTTCTCCCTCTTTGTGTCCTTCAAATATATTTGGTCACAACCCTCCAAATTCCTAGCCCTCTTCAACCACTCTGGCTGGGAATTTTGAAGCTTGGAGTGTGGATAATGGAAGTTAGAAATTATATTCTAACACATGCATTTGTTTTATGAGACCCAGCCTTGTATGATATTCTGCAATAAAAGAATTTTATCTTTTGCTACATTATGTTTTCATACGCAGTTTTGCCGCCTTCTTTTTTTACCAACTCTTTTATCTCCTGAAACTCATTTTGCAGTAGTGATGAAAGTTATGATAGTAACTATGTAGCTTGGCTTTGTAGCACTAGTTACAGGTAGTCCTGAACTTACAACAGTTTGTATGGCACTGAAGTTACAATGGCACTGAAAAAAGTGACTTATGACCATTTTTCACACTTACGACCATTGCAGCATCCCCATGATCATGTGATCAAAATTCAGACACTTGGCAACTGACTCATATTTATGACAGTTGCAAAGTTCCAGGGTCATGTGTGACCTTCTGACAAGCAAAGTCAATGGGGAGGCCAGATTCACTTAACAACTGGGTTACTAACTTAACAACCGAAGCAATTCACTTAACAACTGTGGCAAGAAAGATCATAAAATGGGGCAAAATTCACTTAACAACTGTCTCACTTAGCAACAGAAATTTTGGGGTCAATTGTGGTAGTAAGTCAAGGACCACCTGTAATGTTTATGGTGACAACATAATAATTGCTTTTAATTTAATACTGAAGTAAAACTTTTTAAATCATGAAGTGAGCCATACAGACAGTTGGACTAAAATTGAAACTACATGTGATATAAGAAGGAATGAAAGCTAATGTATTTGGGTAAATCATGGCCTCCATCGTAGATAACCATCTTGGTATCTTAATATAATATTTTATCTTAACTTTCCTCTAGACTTGTAATAGTGCGCCCCTAATTGAATGGTTTTGGAAATATGAATGTTTTGTATTTTTTCTCTCCCATAGATAAGCGTACCATCCTTCTTGTAGATCATGGCCTTCTAATGTTAGTGTTCTCCTATTGTTTAAGACTATCCACTCTTTTATCCACATTAAAAGTGCGGACTGATGATATAGCTCCCAATCTGGGAGTCCGAAGCCACCCCTAGTTCGGCTATCTTGTAATAATTTGAGTTTTATTCTTGGTTTTTTTCCCTGCCCATACAAATTTAGTTACTATTTTATTTAATTCCCCAAAAAGTTTTTTATCTGATTTTATAGGTACTGTTTGGAACAAGTATAGCCATCTTGGAAGTATATTCATTTTTATTGATGCTATTTTTCCAGTTAGCGACAATTGTAATTTCCCCCATCTTTCTAGATCTTGTTTTGTTTTTTGAAGTAATTTAGTATAATTATCTTCCTTAAGTGTTGAGCATCTTGCAGTAAGCCAAATTCCTAGGTATTTAATTTTTTTAGTTATTTGCAATTCTGTTTTCTCGGCCAATTCTTTTTCCTGATTTCCTGTAATATTTTTAGTTAGTATTTTAGTTTTATCCTTGTTAATTTTAAGTCCCGCCACCTTTCCAAATTCTTCTATCTCTTTTAGTAATTTTATTCCTGATTCCATCGGGTCCTCCAAAAAGAATACCAGGTTTTCTGCGAATGCCTGGGTTTTATATTCATCCTTTTTTATCCTGGTTCCTCTTATATCTTCATTCTGTCTAATCTGATTTAATAATACCTCAATTGAGAGTTTAAAAATTAGGGGTGACAGCGGACATCTTTGTCTTACTCCTTTGGAGATGTTAAATTTTTCTGTGAAATCCCCGTTCACCATCACTCTAGCACTTTGTTTTGAATATATTGCCGTAATCATTCTTTCAAATTTGAAGCTGAATTTCATAACTCTTATTTGTTGTATGAAGAATTCCCAATTTAAATTGTCGAAGGCCTTCTGTGCGTCTAAAAAAATGAAGGCCACCTGCTTCTCTCCATGTTTCTTATAGTATTCCAGTATGTTTAGAACTGTCCTAGTATTATTCCTGATTTGTCTGTGAGGTAAAAATCCGTTTTGGTCTGCATGAATAATTTTGTTCAGTATTTTTTTCATCCTTTCTGCCATGATTGTCATAAATATTTTGTAGTCAGAATCTAACAGTGAAATAGGTCTATAGTTTTTAATTTGTTTAATGTTGGTGTCTTCTTTGTGTATTAAAGTAATATAAGCTTCGCCCCAAGATTCTGGAAGTTTCGCCTGGAGTAGTGTCTCATTACAAACTTCTAACAGTAAAGGTCCTACTATTTCATATGTTGCCTTGTAGAATTCTCCTGGGATTCCATCTGGACCTGGTGACTTATTGCTTTTTTGTTTCTATCCTGCCTGTTTCAACTCTATTTGAGTTATTTCTCTATTTAACATTTCCCTACTATCCTCATCTATCGGGCCTATGCCCTTTCTTTCCAAAAAATATTCAATTTCCTCCTCCTTTATTTTATCTTCTTCATCTAATTCCTTGAAATAATCTCGTATGATCTTCTTTTTCTTTTCTATCTGGTGTTGGAGTTCCCTGTCCTTGTTCTCTAATTATGTATCAATTTTTTATCTTTTTCTTTTTTCAGTCTGTATGCTAACCATCTACCAGGTTTATTTGCGTTTTCAAAAAAACTTTGCCTTGCTAACCTTATCTTTCTAGTGTTCTCTTCTTGCTCCAGCTTTATGTTTTACTAAATCCTTTTCCTCTTTATTTTTTTTGTTTTGTGGATCCTTTTGTAGGGCCCTTTCCAATTGTTTCAAGTTATCCTGTAATGTTTTTTGATTTTTCCATCTTTCTTTATTTCTCCAGGCCAGGTATGCAATTGTTATTCCCCTTAAATATTCTTTTGCTGTATCCCGTAAATTTTGTAATGTTGTATCCTGATTTTTATTCTCGTTAATAAACATTTCCATTTCTTTCTTAATTTGCTTAATATAATCTTTTTTTAAAAAAAATCTGCGTGTTTAGCATCCATCATCTAATTTTCTTCTTATCACCTTTCCAAATTATTTTTAATGGATTATGATCTGCCCATTCATTAGTAACTATTTCTATCAAATTTATATTATTTTCTATTTCCTTATTTGTCCAGACCATATCAATTCTGGACCAGGATTTATGCGGGTTAGAGTAAAAAGTGTGTTCCTTGACTTCCGGGTTTATGTCTCTCCAACAGTCCCTTAAATTTAGTTCATGGCTCATTTCAAAAAATGATTTTGGCAAAGTTTTCCCCCCTCATATTTTTATTGTCACTTCTATAATCTTTCTTCACGTTTACAATTCCATTAAAATCCCTGAGTACACAGATATTTTCCATGCCCGTTTCTATTATTTTTTGATGTAGCCTGGAGTAAAAAAATTTCTAATCATCATTTGGGGCGTAGATTACCACCAATAAAATATGCATTTGATGTATCTTAATCTGTATCATTAAGATTCTACCTTTATCATCAGCATAGATCTTTCTTGCTTCTAACTCTCTCTTAATGTATACAGCTATGCCTCTCTTTTCCCCCCCCCTGCCAGTGCTACATATAGTTTTCCTAATTTTTCTTGTTCTAGATATTTTTCACATTGTTTTTTTAATATGTACTTCCTGCAGACATATTATATCAGCCTTCTGTTTCTGTAATTTTGTAAATATTCTTTTCCTTTTAACGGGGGAATTTAATCCATTTATATTCATTGTTAGCAGGCTGACAGCTCCTTCCATTTTTTACTTGTGCATTTGTCTTCTATTAATTCTATTCTCTCTTTGCACCCTTGTTCTTATCCCTTCTAATTCTTGTTGTGCTACTTCCTCTTTGCTTTTCTCTTCTTGTTAACTCTTTTTCCTCAGACAATTGTTCTTCCTGGCTTCTACTTTCCAATCCTTCTGATCCAGGGGTGGGTTCCAATTTTTTTTACTACCACTCTGTGGGCGTGGCTTAATTTTGTGGGAGTGGCTTGACGGCCATGTGACCGGGTGGGAGTGGCTTGACGGCCATGTGACTGGGTGGGAGTGGCTTGATGGCCATGTGACTGGGTGGGAGTGGCTTGGCGGTCATGTGACCGGGTGGGAGTGGCCAACTTGTAAAATGTGGTGAAAAAGTGACTTATGACCATTTTTCACACTTAACGAC
>QLTV01002276.1:38072-58531 GCA_003457575.1 Thermophis baileyi
GGAGGGAGGGGGAGGGCAGCCTGCACAGACTGTGCCCTTAAAGGTACTACAGACAAAGAGTTTGCCAATGTCACCTGTCCTATTCGACCCTTCCCTTCTTTTATGCTGACCATTTTGCCTGGTTTACGTTTCCCATAAAAACTCTCATTGGCACCCGAGCTTTATTTTTTTTTTATATAAAACACCTTCATTTTTTTTTTTGCTCAAAAAAAAAAAAAAAAAAAAATAAATAAAGCCAAAAAAAGATGGCGACTGCATGCACAGTGCTGGAAGTCACCTTCTGAGCATGCTCAGAAAAAAAACAAAAAAAAATCGGAAAAAATTAAAAAAAAAAATATGGCAGCCCCCGGCAACCACCAATCCGGTTCGGATGACGTCACTAGCAGGTCGCCCCCGTTTCAGGCGAACCGGTCCGAACCAGTAGGAACCCATCCCTGTTCTGATCCTATTATTTGATCATAAAACTCTTGCGCCTTATCTAAATTGTCTACTTTGAACTTCTTCCCCTGCCATGTAATAACTATTCCTTCTGGAACTAACCATCTAAATAATACATTTTGTTTATTTAGTTGTGTCGCCAAAAAGCGATAATCTTTCCTGTGGTCCCTAACCCTTCTTGGTACCTGTTTTAATACTTGAATGTCTTTATCTTTGTATGTTATCGTTTCCTCTCGTGTTGCTTTGTATACTTCATTTCTCATTTCTTTCCTGGCAAACCTGATGTGAACTTCCCTTGGCAGCTTATGATGTCTAGCATAATTTGTATGTACTCTGTATACTTCGTCTATTCCGTTTTGTATTCTCTTGTCTATCTCTCTGTATTACTCCCGCTATTAATTCTATCATTATTGTTCCCAAATCTTCCTCTCTGTTTTCTATTACATTTTGAAAGCGGAGATAGAAAGCCGCTTGATGCATTTCCAAATTTATAATTGACTCTTCCAACTCCTTATTTATAGTTATTAATTTTTGGTCTACTGCTTCCAATTTCTTCTCTGTCTGCTCTGTTCTTGTTTCAACCATTTTTATTTGTTGTTCATTTTTTTCTATTGTTTGCTGAATTGTACATATTCTGTTGTCGATTTTGTGTATGTCTTCTCTCCTTACTTCATGATTCCTGTCCATTTTTTCTTGCATTTTTAACATGGTTTCCTGTATTGCCAATAGGGTTGTCTGCATTGCTTGCATGTTTGTATGATTGCTTGCCTTTAACAAATGAGGAGTTATGAACAATTATTAGACAACCATGGTAAATTAAAGACAAACCAGGAATTAAGGGATGAAGGAATAAGTATTGATTGGTGGCCATATCTACAACTACAAACAAGATTTAAAAAAGACATGGAAGAATTTGATATTGATAGGGAGCGGAAGCCGATAGATAAAATCCTCCTAGGGCCCAAAGACAAATTTATATCCAAAATGTACAATTATTTATTGCAAATTGACAGGGAAGATGAGGTTGTAAAAGGCAACATGATAGCATGGGCGAGGAATTTTGGATGCAGCATCCAATTGGAAGACTGGGAAAAATTATGGATAAAAAATTACAAATTAACTATGTCAGCCTCGTATAAGGAAAATTTGTATAAAATGTATTACCATTAGCATTTAGCACCGGCTAGACTAGCCAAAATATATCCAAATCTGAGCCCAAGATGCTGGAAGTGTAAGCAAGAGCAAGGCACTTACTACCATATTTGGTGGTCCTACCCAGAGGCAAAGAAATACTGGAGCAAAATAAGAGTATGGCTACAAGAAATAACAAACTCGCAAATTGAATTTAAACCAGAGATGTATCTTTTAGGGATTCTTAGAGGGTCATGGGCCAAAGAAATACAATATCTTATAATCCATATCTTGACAGCGGCCAGAATAGCTTTCGCACAAACATGGAAATTGGAAAATAGTCCCCCCAGAAAACATGATAATAAAGAAAATAATGGATTGTGCAGAAATGGTAAAATTGACTCTAGAGTTGCAAGATCTTGACGAAAAAGAATACTATATGGTATGGGAAAAACTGTATGTCTGTTTCAGGGGTGGGTTCCTCCCGGTTCGGACCGGTTCTCCTGAACTGGTAGCAGCCCGCTGGTGATGTCACGATGATGTCACCAAACCAGATCAGTCGGTGCCAGTCCGTGGGGGCTGCCATCTTTTTTTTTATTTTTTTTTGAATTTTTTTTTATTTCCTTCTGAGCATGCGCAGAAGCCGACTTCCGGCAATGTGCATGCGGTCGCCATCTTTTTTTCAGCTTTATTTTTTTTTCAGATTTTTTGTTACTGCACATGCACCCGCCCATGAGGCGCGCGCCCACGAGGCGTGCCCCCGCAGCACGGGAGGGAGTGAACCGGCAGCCAGGTTAGTTGGAACCCACCCCTGGGCAGGACCCAGAAATGGGGAAAACTGTATGACTGATTGGAAAATAGGAAAAATAAGTAGATGTATATTATTTGTAGATGTAGATGTAAGTGTGAATATCACACACAAATCTAAATGAGATGGAACAACGTATGTAAATAACCAAATAGACGTCGATGTCTTAGGATTGAAGAATACGAATGTATATATGTTTTTAATGTTAAAATTCAATAAACAGACTTAAAAAAAGAAGAAGGAATGAAAGCATCCTCAAAGGAGGTTTTCTTGAGCAAAACAACAGAGACACTTGGCAGTTTGAGTGTATTGGCATCAACAATATTTTCTGTCCTTTTTAAACTCCCATATTTGTATGGGTGAACATTGCTGGAAGGGATTTAAGTTTCTTTCCTCTTTCCTAATGGTTTAAATTAGGATTGGTGTGCAATGGCCTCTATCAGGACTGGATTGCTGTATGTTCACATGTGCTACCTATTTAATAAATCATGCAATTTAGTTCACAGAAACATGTTTTCTGGTTTGGTAAGGGAGCTCTGCAGGACTTTTAAGCCACCAGTACAATCACTGCATAAAAATAATACATTACTGGTCTGAAGTTCATAGTTTTACAATCTAGTTCTCCATTCACATCTGTCAATAATTGCAATCAATATGTCTAGCATTGGTGAATAGGCCTGTATAAAGTGGCTCAGATGCACCTTAATTAAGATCCTTATATGCTGCCAAAGCATATAAGCAAAACCATTCTCTTTTCTAAAGGCAAAGAGATACATACTTAAAATTGTTTGATATTCTCACTCTCTCTCCCATCCAATCTTTTCCAACATCTGCAGACACCAAAATATGGTATACTTGCACCAAAGCCTCTTCTGATGCTTCCATTTGTCTCCAACATCAGAATTGAACTCTGATATGTATAACATCTGAGCATAACCTTTTTTTAGATCTTGCAACTGCTGGAAGATGCTCAGAGTCATGGAGAAAACTGTGGAAGAACTCAAGGGAGCGGTGAAACAATGTAACTGATCACTTTCCTTTTAGAAACCAAAGGACCCCCTATTCTTTAATGAAGCATCCTCAAGGAAGGTGTGCAAAGCAGTTCTTCAAAGCTCTGTACCACTCTGTTGATTAGTGCTACTACTGAGATGAAAAGCCCGAGACTGCAATTTCTGGGTGGCCTCTTCTTCTTCTTCACTTCTGATCATTTCTCTTACATCTTTCTACCTATAAAACTTACTATTACTGATGATCTGAGCCTTTCTCTCTTTCTATCTCTGTTTTTATATTCAGGCACTCACCGGTGTTATCTGCATTTTTATACACAGTTGGGTGGCTACTGTCTAAAAATGAGGACCATAAATATTTAAAGCACTCAATTAGCCTGTAAAACGTAAGAAAGGAAAAGCTGAAGTCTAAGGTGTGATTTATACTTTCAGACAATTCCATTATAGGGAATTTGAGAAACTGAAGGGCAAACAGTTTGTTCTAAAAATATAACTTTTGTCAGCAGCTGTGCACACTGAAAATAAGGTAGTAAAAGATGTACTGCTACGGCATTCCATAGAAAGTAGCTCATTACTACCATGGAAAAGCAATGGATTTAAGTCCTACCATAAGAATGGGAATTTCTAATGTTAAGAAAATTGAAAAATTATTGGAAAGTTGGAAAATTGGACAGTTTACAGATTGAACAAGTAGGGAACATGCTTTGAAAGTCCAAACATCAAAGAGTTACGCCCCTTTGCACACCTGGAGTTGCACTAACCCAGACAGCCCTGGTGCATAATCTTGAAGTCCTCCTGATTGAAGAGCAAGTGGCAGCCATGGCTAGGATGTCCATTGGTCAACTTCAAATTCTGCACCAGTTATGCCCTCCCTGGCCATCTCCTGTTTGGATATTGCAACATGCTCTATGAAGAGACATGGTGGCTTAGTGGCTTAATGATAAAGATGGTCTTTGTTCCAGAAGTTCGATCCTAGCACTGCATGGTGGTGTGAGCTCCCATCACTCACCTCAGCTTCTGCTCACCTAGCAGTTTGAAAGCATGTTCTATGCAAGTAGATAAATAGGTAGATAAACTTCGATGGAGAGATGAACCAGCGCTTCAGGTAGACAGTTAGAATTCTGCCGGCACTGAACCTTCTTGGTTGCAACACCCATTTGTTAGAGGGCTTCGGTGGAAGGAGAGAGCCTCAGATAACACTGCATGAAAGCCACGTATCTTTCTTTCTGGTGTGAAGCTAACTCACCCTCCGGTGGTGCACCTTGGGAAGCATGTGAGCATGTACAAACAGAGCTAGTAAACAGGCAGGCAAACTACTACTCTGCATTAGCAGTGTTATCTCCTGGCCAATGTAACATCGCCATATGCTAAATAAATGCATAACATGTTTTACATAAGTATACCTCTGAAAAGTATTTGGAAGGAGCAATTCTGGGTGCCAAAGAAGGGTGCATGTAACACGTTTGCTCTCCAAACTGCGTTGGGTGCAGTTTGCTTCTGGATCCAATTCAAGATGTTGGCTATGACCTATAAAACCTTATGGAACTATCTTCCCATTCCATCAGTACATCCTGCCCATCAAGCAGGGAAGTTATGTTGCAGACCCCATCAGTTAAAGAACCTCAACCAGCAAAGTCCAGGAAGACAGTGTTCTCTGCTGTTGTCCCCACCCTGTGAAATATTATTTCCCTGGAGGTAAGTCAGGCTCCCACTCTCTGGCTTTCTGAAAAGGAGTCAAAACATGGCTTTGAGTCTCACATGGGAAGTCCAGAGGAGGATGCAGCCATGGAACTGATTAGTGCCTGAAAGCCCTCCTTTGCCTTTCAATTAATTTTAGCTGTTAAATCATCCTTGCCTCTTTTAAAATTTAAACTTTTTTGTACTGTTTTTATATTTTAATAATCTATTGTACACGGCTAAGAGTCCCTCTCTGAGGGAAGACGGCGGTTAAAAATGAGATTGATAATAAATAAATAAATAAATAAATAAATAAATAAATAAATAAATAAATAAATAAATAAATAAACAAGCAAGCAAGCAAGCAAGCAAGCAAGCAAGCAAGCAAGCAAGCAAGCAAGCAAGCAAACAAATATCTACTTGATTTAGCTCAGAATTCTTCAGAGGTTATCCATTTCAACTCAGGTTAGAATCAGAATAGTGCTTCCAAAAATCCATCCATACTAACTTTAAACAAATAACTGATCTGTTTTTGCTTTTCAATAGAGTTTCATACTTTTGAGAACACATAAACTCCCCCTGAGCATTATCTATGTTGCAAATTTAAGGTAAGTACATACAGAGATCATTATGCAATTATGCTTTGATTATTTGTCATCAAGTTGGCATCAACTCTTACCGACCTCATAGATTTTTCTCCACAATGATACATCCCTAACTGGATCTTTCTGGTCTTCCAATTAATTAAGTTTTAAATTTCATTAAAAGAAGCAAATAATGAAGAATAGCCCATCTCTCTACTTTTATAACATACCCTTACTCATATGTACCTTACCTGTCAACCCCATTAATTGGACCAAATCATAAAATCATCTCCATAGGAGGACTACTACTATTTTCATTGAGATAGGCTATAATAACAGAATTTTGCAAGACTTTTTTCTGCATGTCTTCTTTGGTCATCATTAAAAAAAGAAATTGAACCATATATGTACAGAAGAAAGAAGAATGAAATTGTAGGCCTGCCCTTTGAATTGGCCTTCAGACAAAGACAGTATGTATAGTAAAAATATTATTGATACACACACACACACTTACGTATATATGTGCACATATTTATCTGGAACTAGTCTTTAAATACATTCACACACACATTCAGAAAGTTCCTGGGTTAAGAACAACCCAGTTTAACGACAAGCTGCAGTTAAGAACGGAGCCTAGTGTAGCAAAATTTGAGTTAAAGCCACAATGATTCAAGTTCATTACACAATACTATTTATACAATATTATATAATAATACTGTTCCAGCTTACATACAAATTCGACTTAAGGACAGACCTTGGAAGTGGAACTGGGGACTTACCTGTAACTAAAAAGGCAGTTCCAGATTCCAATCAATACTCCTAAAAAGAGATTCCCAAGGCCCTCAGCACCAGCTCAATTTCCCTTGAGGCTTTTCTAAGAAGTAGCCTTTAAAATAGGCTACTTCACCCACATTTAACTTTTCATACTATCCACATTTTAAGTCCATAAATATATATCTAGCTTATCTGTAGCTGATTGCTGGCAGAAACCGAACATGACAAGCATAAAGCTCATTGGGTACAAAATAGCTTTCTTTTCTCCAGCGTGTTAACAGAAATTGCACTCTTAGACTAAAGGTTGACAAATTACATTTTCTTCAAAGAATGCTTGACTGTAAATGACGAACATTTATTAAGAGGTTTTCCACATATCAGTTGGCAATAGGAGACCATTGGACTGTTATTCAGAGAAATATGATCAGTTCTAATGATGAATTTTAATGCATTTCAGAAAAAAAATTATTAAGAAAAAAGAAAGAATTCCAGCAGTCTTGTGTTGTTTATTGGACATTCTGGTTAGAGAAAAAGAATGAATAGAATGCATATTACCAGTTCAGTTTGGCTTTGGAACATGTGCTGACTCTAATTAGGTTGTTTCAGAGAGATCTGAGGCTCTCTGAGAAGGAGGAGGATTCCCTCTGAAACAATGAAAAGCTTCACAGAATGTTAAGCTTTGTAGGGCTGCCGGAAAGACAAGTAAAACAATAACAGCAGCAACAGCAAATTTTGTTCTGTCCTTTTTCTACATGGAACATGACACAATAGAAGTGGAGTTTGATGACTCATCGCTTTGTCTTCTAATTACAGGAAATGGTTACAAGCACTGTGCATTAAGGGTGAGATGTTAAACCTTTTATATAAAGATCTGTTCAAGCATGAAACCAGTTGGTGAGGAACAAATATAGGACAGGAGAGACCTGGCTTGGAAGTAATAGATGTGAAGGGGATTCTAGGGTTGTCACTGACCACAGTAAAAAGTGTCATTGCTGCAATGACACTGCTAAAAAACAAATGCTATTTTGAGGTACATTAACAGGAACACTTTACGCTGCCCTGGTCAGACTCCATTTATAATGCTGAGCAAATGTCTATAGTCATTAAACCATGTGTGACCTAGCTGTAGGTGACATGAAGGTTAACGTATGTATGGCCATATGTGTGAAGGTTTTACTGCTGTAGATGTTCATTCTCAACATGTTTACAGCAGCCATAAGCAAGAAAATAATACTATGAGCATGATTATTGTTACACATTCTGGATAAAACACCAGAAAGACTCTAGAAATTATATGGAAAGCAAGAAATAAACAAGCAAGCAAGCGGTTATTCATTCAAATAGTATGTTAAAATAGAAATTAGTGGGTCATCTTCAGAGTAAAGGTATTCAAAATTGCTATACTAGGTCATTTGTCCAAACATATACAAAGAACACTTCAATAAATATTTCCTGAAGTTGAGAATTTAGCCTGAGCTCATGCCTTTCAATAAAATTCGTTAATCTGAAAAAGTGCTACCAGACTCCTGATTTTTTTCTTCATCTTTTCTTTGGCTGATCCTTCATACAGTTTCTTTCTATTACAATAAGAAGCATTCAGTTCTTCAGAAGAACTGACCCTTGAATCTCAGCATTTGCTCAGTAAAATCATTCATAGTATAAAATGAATGATTTCATGGTTGTAAACTCTGATTGAAGCTCCTGTCCGAAGTCGGATTGTAAATATCAGAAGAAAACTGCTGAGAACTAAAATCTTGAGGTTGAGAGGATTCAGGACTTGACCCCTCATAATTTTACTGAAACATTTGTGAAGGTCTAAGTCTGGAGAATAGCACTTCTCTTTACATTCAGCTAATGTCTTCATATAATCCCTGAAGGAAGGGGATTGGAATTTAATTTCACTGCCCTAGAAGGAGCATCATACTTCTTGCTTGACATTTCATATGGAATTTTTCTTTCATGCCTGCATGTGCTTATTTAAGCACATTTTCCATACATTGTCATAGGAACACAGACAAGTTTCAGAAAACATGATTCATTTTTAAAACATCTTGCTCATAGTGGGAATTACCGATGTAATTTCACAGCACATCCTAAGAAAAGTCATGTTATGAATAAGAATAAATTGAGCAGTAATCTTCCCCCCTTTCCAGAACCCAGTCCTTTGAGTTTTTCAGAAATGTCTACCTTTTCAGATGGATAATTGCCTGCCAAAGTAGACATTGTGTGTGCATTTGCCAAATCTCCAACTGATACATATTTCTCTCTCTCCCTCCCTCCCACTCTTCCTTTCCCCCTCTCCCTCTCTCTCCTACTCCCCACAGCCATTTTGTGAGGAAAGCAGAAATACCTGTGTTTAATATGCATCACACCAACTCTTAGCTTTTCAAACATTGGCCTTTAGAAGCACAACGACAGCATATGAATGAAGGAGCCATACAAGGGCTTTCATATTCAGGTGTAATGCATAATATTGTTCATTACACTGTATTTCTCTCTGGGCCTCTGTAATTACATGGTGTTACTCTCGCCATTTCATGTGAGGAAAAAAAATGTAGCATGATGTGTTTTACTGTCCTCATCTTCACTTATGTGACATTTTATTGGCAAACGTACCCATACAAAAATAATTACTTTTCAGAAACGAAGGCAGAGAAAATTACAAAATCAAATATTCAAAGCTAGCCTGCCCTACCTCTAAAAGGAAGCTAATATATTTTACATTCTTCATGCTTGCTGCTTCAACTCATCCTGAGCATACTTCACTGTCAGAATTTTTTAATGCCCTGGATTTTAACTAGAGCTCTTCCACTTTACTGATGGCCCTGTTAGAAAGGTCAGGCTGCTGCTCCTTCCTCCCTCCAAGCTGAATCAGCTTCTCCCCTTCAAAAGGAAGGGGAAGCTATCACCATCTCACATTTTTTTGGGGGGGGGCGGGGGAGTGACTGTTACTGAGTCTTTAGGAGAGATGCAGAGAATAAACAGGGTGCAAAGAAGAAATTCATAGAAAAGGTTCAGTCAAAAGCAAAGAGAAATGTGGCAGACCCTGCAAAGGAGTCTCTTTTCCCAATTATATGCAATTGGCAAAAACAATCCCCCCCCCCAGTCCTGCTCCCTAAAGTTACTGATCTGGGAATTAGCCCTACTGGATGCACATGTTTAGCATTACAGCCTTAGCTTGCCAAAAAAGGCCGCCCCAAGCCGCTCTGTTCCTCACAACATATTCAGTTAACTAGAAATGGCAACTCATTATCGACCAAAGATATATCCTTCCCTTTTGGGAGATAGCCATATATTTCTAATTAATTTCAGAATGTGCTTAGCATAGCTACAAGGGGGCAGGGAAAACACTGGCATCTGGTCTGTTTTGAAGGAGGGGGAAAAAAAAGCCTGGCATTTTTAATTGGTAGGTGTTTCTTAAATAAATGTTTCATAAGATTACATTCTTCAGGAGAACAAATCTGCTTTGTGCCTCTCACTGTGTATCCATAGGCTTATTCTGACACTATCATTTACCAAGCCTCGAATCCTCATTACTGGACTCAGCGGGCAATAGAAAACCGCTGTCCTGATACCATCCCTGTTATCTGTTTTAATAAAAATGTAATATCCTCTCTCTCCATACACACTCAGAATGTTTAAACAGAAACATTCTGTTTCTTTCCCCCTTCTCCCTGCCCCCTTTCCCGCTGTTAGTGGTCAACCTGTAGAAAAGCTCCGAATCATATTGTTTTAATCCTTCGAGATGAAGGCAGAACAATTTCATTTTGCAGCTGGGCTAAAGAAATAGCATTTCTCAACAGGACTGGCATTTTCTGTGGCGACTCCCTATTAAGTGCCCGTTGCCTTCACATTCAGGAAATGGGAAGCCAAATTGGTGCAATCAGAATGTCTTTTTCTGCTTTCTGAATACATGGTAATTGGCTTTGCTTTCTCTTTCAGTTCTGGCAGTCACAGGCTTGATATTTTAGCTTCTCTTCCGTGGAAAAAAAAAGTTGTGTTTTCACATTTCCAACGAATATGCCCAGCGGCATATGGATTGGTATGGCTATTTGTGATATTGATAATAGTAGGTGGTTTTAGGTTTATTGTGCAACAGCAAATAAGACCACATTGTGTCAAGTGATCGCCATAAAAGGCTGATGGAGTAAATATGCTGCTGCCCACATCTCAGGCTTGTGATCTTCCTATAGAGGTTTGCATTTGATGTGCTTTTAGTTTGATCTGGAAGGATTTTTCTTCTGTTCTCAAAAGAGCCCCATTTAAAGTATTTTTGGCTACCCTGTTGCTCACTCTTCCTGTCAAATAACAAACACAAATCACTCGTTATATGCAAAGGCAATAGTGTATAACTGAATCTCAGAAGGTCCTATGACCTGTAGGTTTCCCCCAGGGGTAGAATGCTATCGGTTCAGCCTGGTCTGGGCGTACCGGTAGCGGTGGCTGCCGGTGGTTTGGAGAACCAGTAGCGGCGGCAGCGCGAGGCTCCGCCCACCCGCCCAGAGGTCACCATTTTCTTGTTTTTAATGCTCTGCGCATGCGCAAAGTGTTCTGCGCATGCGCAGAGGGTGAAAAAAGCACGCGCGACGGGCGCGCGCTTCCGAACCGGTAGGGAAGGTAAGTAGATTTCACCGCTGGTTTCCCCCACCCCCTGAAAGCTCTATTAGAAATAATCTGTGCTTAACCTCTTCAAAGGTCATCTCTCTGGCCCCATTATCAAATTATTTGAGGCAAATTAAATGGGGATGTGGAGGCTGGAAACAGGTGTAGGGGCCAATGTATATGTTTCTACAGAAGGTTATGTGCTGGTTGCTATGTTACTAATCAGCTGCAGGGGTTTGTTATCTCTCCATTTGAATGTTCTATAATAGATTTCCTCATTCCTCACAAACAGTGATTCTAGGAATCTATTGAGTAGCATTCTGGGGGAAAAAATCAGAACAGATAACTAAATAAATGTATTTTTTTTACCCTTATTCTAATGATTGAGCAGCATCTCCCAGGTGACTCCTAAAAATCATTGTCAATATGCTAAAGGAAGACCCTTATTAATGACTGCAGTTGACTTCATACACACCAGAGCCTTTGCATAGACTTCAGGGATATGAACCTTTCATTGTCAGAGTTGCTTTTCATGAAAACTATTCAGATAATAATGCCACCCTTTCTTTTTCTTTTTCTTTTTAAAAAAATCACATTGGGTCTACTTAATTTAAAGTAGATTTTAAATTAACCTTTTTTTTAAAATCTAATGTGAAACTGATTTTCCCCAAATATAGAACAGCAATATAATAAAAACAAAGCATCAAGATTCAATTCCCAGTCCCTCCATGCAAGTGGGCAGGGTTGTTGATGTGATTAGTGATGGGAAATAAAAGCTGAAAAGCAAGCATTGGCCTACTGAAAGAATGCTGGGGAAGGAAGGTATTGATATTTTGGACTTAACACGATTTTTGATGTTACTGTTTCTATTTTGTATTCCCCAATATGGTGCTTCCCAAGTATTTTAGACTTCTTATGATATTTGGAGAACATCAGATAGAGAAAGGCTGCTTAAATAAAATAATGATGTTCCTTCACCCTTGCCTGGCTTGCAAATGAGTATGTTTTCAAAGAAGAACTGCTTTTATAGTTTTCTGCCATTAATTACAGTAACTGTGACTATATTAGTGAGTCATCTCAATTTTTAAAGATATTTTTGTCCCTTCGTTATTATTTTTATAAATTACTCAAGGCAGCAAACATGCCTAATACCTCCTCCTATTTTGCTAAAAAACAACAACACCCCTGTGAGCTGGGTTGGGCTGACAGAGAGTGACTGGCCCCACTGTCATCCAGTCGACTAAGGTGGGACTAGATTTCCCAGTCTCCCAGTTTCTAATCTGATGCCTTAACCACTAGACCAAAACATTCTCTTCCTCATATTCAGAAAAGGAAGCCTAACAAAAAAAGGGGGTTGATGCTACATTAAAGTTTGCTTTAAAAAAAAAGTTTTAAAAGGAACTGATCTAAAATGACAGAAAATAACCCTGAATAATGAGGCTCCTGGTTTTACATTTCTCTTCAATTATTGTTGAATAATCCTCCTTTTATTCCCTTGAGGAATGTTAAATTGTGTTTTGGTCTTCTTTTTACTGCTTTATGGTGCAGATTAAAAGGAAGAAATTTCTAAAAGGAAATCTAAACCTGTTCTTCAGGCTGTTTAGGGACTTGCTGAAGTGGAGTTATGAATAGCTCTGATAATGTAAGTACCAGTCAATGTAGATTTTTTAACTCTGCTGCTCTGCCCAGTGAATCCCTCCTACTGTTTCAAAGTAAATAGCTTTCTGTCCTACCTCTCAGCATTTGATCAATGCCTTTTTTGATGACAGAATGAGCTCTGGAAAAACAGCAGGAGAAAAGATGGGGATGGTTTTACACACACACACACACACACACACACACACACACACACACACACACACACACACACACACACACACACGTATATGCATACACACACACACATATGTATGTATAAACTTCTGGGAGAAGAGAAGGACCTGAGAGCAAATACACTTAAACACACCTGAATGCAAGTGTGTGGAAAAAGGACTGCTAGTTGCTGCCATAATCATAAAATTAGATGCTATATACAGCATTTACCCCCAGCTCACAACTGTAATCCGTACAAGTGGTTTCTTCTTGATGCATGAGCCAGACAGTGTCTTTGTAAAAGGCAAACAACCTCCACGGTTCATCCCCCCCCCCACAAGCACTTAAGGGTCATTAATCTGACACTGCAGAAAATGTATCATTCACTTCAGGTTTTTCTTTTTCTTTTTGGTGGTTTCTTTTTCCTTTTCTCTCTTCAGATTTGTTTTTCTATTGCAAATGCCAAACTATTCAGCTCACAGGTTATTGATCAAGCAGAAAGGAGCAGAATATGGATTTTTTTTTTAAAAAAAAATATCGGATTGCCTGTGCTTTGAGATGGTATAAATCAATTTTATTCATGTAGCAACATCCAAACATTAATTCTCCGATATTACCGTACTTTTCGGAATATAAGACGCACTCCCTCCCCTAAAAGTGGGTGAAAATTGCAGTGCGCCTTATACACCGAATGTTGCCGAAGCCCCGCCCACCCACTGGCCCCCACCCTTCAGCCATTTTTGGCCTCCATGCATCGCATTTTTGGCCTCCGCACGGTCCATTTTAGACCCATTCCAGGCTGCGGGGATCGCCACAGCACATCGCTGCCGATCGCCGCCTCTGCACGTCACATTTTTGGCCTCTGCACATCGTGTTTTCGGCCTCCGCACGCCCCATTTTTGGCCTCCGTGCATCGCATTTTTGGCCGGTTCCAGGTGGTGAGGATCGGCCCGCAGCCTGGAACAGCTGGTTGACGGTATTCCGGGAGGCCGATCCAACCGCCAATCAGCTGTTCATGCTAAATCAGGCTGCGATAACATGCTGAAGCTGACCAGGCTGTTTGCTGTTTGGTGCAAGGATGCTAGCTAGATGAATACCGATGGATGCTGGTAGGCAGAGGCAGATTTTTTTTTCTTGTTTTCCTCCCCAAAAAAGGTAGGTGCATCTTATAGTCTAGAGCGTCTTATACTCCAAAAAATATGGTACCTATTGGAGCAAAATGTATATTTATATTATTATTATTTGAACATTATGTGTCAGAATAATATTTTTGACTACCTGGGGGTGGCTGGGAGAAGGAACTATTGTTGCTGCTGCTGCTGATGATGATTACAACTATTATTACAAAATGCAGGCATCCTCCCTCACAACACTAGCTATATTTCTTGGGCGGGCAAGCTGATTTTTCTCTCTTTTGACACATTTCAACCCTGAAGTTCTGTGGGATTTTAGGGAAGTCTGTTTTCTCATATGAAGGAACCTTGGCTTGCCCTGGCTCCCTTCCCTGAAAAGCTTTCCAGCAAGATTTCACAGAGAAATTTATCAATCAACCCAATCTTAATCCTTCTAATCAGTTTATGGTAAATTTCATAATCCAGGAGAGCAGGAAGGAAAAATCCTGACTTCATTTTCTCTATTTCTGCTATAAAAAGTATGCACTGAACTTTTATCTCCATGCTTCCCAATTTACTAGTTCAAGCCATTGTTCCTTCCCCCACTCACTGTACACATAGGCCAAGGGTGCCAGCCTTGGCAACTTTGAGGCTTGTGAACTTCAACTCCCAGAATTTCCCTATGCTGGCTGGGGAATTCTGGGCATCCACAGGTCTTAAAGTTGCCAAGGTTGGACAGCCCTGACATAGACATTACAATGCAATGTGCAGTCATAGTAGGAAAGTTTATGCATAAAAAAATTACACATTGATGACTAGATAGCTTTCTTCTCAAACCATCAACTCAAATATGGGAAGAGAGGATGGCCAAATGAACAAAGCATGTTCTGGAAGCATAGGGGGATGATGGAAATCTCTTTGTTTGTAGAGTGGAGTGTGGGTGGGTCGAATTTCATTATTCCAGGAGCTGCTGTAACACCAATGGGTAAGTTATTGAATCTCTGAACATTTTGCACTCTCCTGGCAACACAGGTTGGAACACCCATTGATGTTCTTTACCTGTTTTGATTGTTTCAAGATCAGCTAGAAGGAAGAGTATTGTTTTGAAATACTTTGGAAGCACTGGATGACTGAAAACAGTGGGAATGCTGAGTCTTGCAGTGTGTGGTGAGGCCACAAAAAGACAAAAAAAAAATACCACTATGTAATTTTTGTTAATAAAAAAATCTAACCGGATACTGCTAAATAATAGCAGTTGTTGAACCACAGCCCTCTCCCACATTAAAGTCAACAAGTAACAAAAAAGTATTGTCCACATTGAGTGCATAGAATCATGATTTATTTTGTGGTCCTCCATCTACATCTTCAACTCAGCAGCAAAAGATCTGGATCAGCTATTTTGGAAAACAGGAAAATTAAGAGAAGTCTAGAATATATATTGAGGCTGCTTTCCTGATAGATATATATGGACCTAACTGGGCTAACATTTAATTTCCAGCCTAAATATAGAGTGGACTACTGACACAGGGTTTCTTCAAGGATGACTGTAATTGATTCCTCCAAACTAGAAGGAAGATTGGAATCTGTCCAATAACACCGCTGAGAGACTTGACAGAGAAGGCATGAAATACAAAATATTAACACCCAGATTAGCCTAATTTCTTGGTCATTATACAATAGCCTATAGCCTGATTTATTGTTCTAATTTTTCCCTACAATTTACCTACAATGGAAGTAGCTCCATGTGCACTTCTGAGCCTATGGATGGCTATTTCCTTTTTCTTGATTTCTCCTTATATTAGGTTATTTTTTTATATCCTGCTTTTCCTTCTTCCTTTGGCTTCCATCCAAATTTGATATTTATTGAAGAATGATTTTTTAAAAAGATTACAGAATCTAGTACTTCCTAGAAACAGTAGATCTGCGTGATTTGTAATGGAATAAGACAACTAACTTACACCCACAAACTTGCACAGGCTACCCCCAATGTGTTTTTATTTTGTATTTTTAACAAACTGCAGCTGGGTAGAGTATAAATTAAAGAGAAGTCTTACTTCTGTAGGGCAGACAGTATTTGGCCCTTTCATCTTGTTTTTTCCATCGAAATCCATGGCTGCTGCTTTCTTTGTTTTTTATTTAGTCTGCAAGAAATACAATGTAGCTATCTGGGGATGGGGGCTGAGCAAGCAGCTGAGGGGGATATTTTTTGATAAAAATAGCCACAGGGAAAACAGTTCATAGTCCCTCGCTCTGATTAATCTTACTATCCATGCAGCCTCTCTGTGGTTTTTAAAACTAACATCAGGGACATTAGATTCTGCTTTATAAGCTTTCTGGAGCAGAGTTTAGATTGAATCTTTTTCATTTGTCAAGCCCTATTAGAACATTCAAATACAAACGTTTATACAGTGTCTATATACTTGCTGTGCATAGTGCAGTATCATCATATTATAACTATTATGGTAATGTATCACATTTTTGAATCCAAACACAAATCATTTTAAATACCAGTTTTGCTTCTCCAAAGCAAAGTGACCTTTCCACAAATGCACTGTAACTCTTTAAATGATGGTTCCTGAAATGAGAGGTAACGGACTTGTAAAACATGCTGACAAATGGCATGCTTGTTTAACTTAAAGAATCCAGAGTGAAGAGGGAGACAGCAGGGTTCCCTCAGACATTTTGCCTCTTTCCAAAATATCTGGCCAAGCAGACAGTGATACTCTACAATGGTCTATTGGCAATGATATCTTTAAATAATCAACCGCTTTAGACATTTCAGCTTTTGCCAAGTAGCTGTTTCCTATTTGCTGTTTTTGGTGTGATAAGATATGTATACATTCCAGTTTAGCAGAAAAACTCAGCGAGAACAATCTGATGGTAACAAACATCCATTTACTTTGCTTGATTTTTAATGCAAATAATAATAATAATAATAATTTCAAAGTATTCCTCTGAGCATAAAGTAATGTTAACAGGAAATATAACAGAGATGGCCTTATACATACTGCTGTATCTCAATATTACTTTTATGTTCTGTTCCATTGTGAAAACAAAAGAAATGGTTCTGTAGTCGGTTCTAAATGCTTTTGCTACCGGTTCGTGCGCGCGCTTGCGCGCGTGATGCTTCTGCGCATGTGCAGAAGCGTCCCGGGTGGGTGGGCGGAGCCTCCCACCACTGCCACTACCGGTTCGGAGAACCAGGCCGAACCGGGAGCAACCCACCACTGAAATGATTTATCTCTTTATCTTTATCAATGTTAAATAGAGAGATAGTTAAAATAGTCCTTGTGTGTGGGTGCATTTGCTTTGTAGGGAGTTCCTAAAGACTTTTAATTCCAGAAGGATTTTTCTGATGGGTATGGACTGCTGGTTTTCAAGTCTCACTGCTAGCATTTGCTTTTTGTGCCTGTCTTGCTTTGGGATATGCAAGAATTATTTTCTATTCATTACTCTGTTCATTTCCATTATTAAGCTTTCATTCATTAGTTAGAATTGCAGTTACTTAATTATTGATCAACTCATTCCACTCATAATTTGCATACATTTTCATTTGCCATTAATTTCATTGAGAGAGGCAATCCATCTTCTACATTTAATGCCAATGGTTCCCACATTAGATGAAACATTAGATGCATCCTTGGAAATATTGTTATTAATCCTAGTGTATTGATATTACTGTTCTACAGTCCCATCTCCTCACAAGGCCCCTTTCTGTAACCTCTAGAGGCTTATGTGTCACTCTTAAAGAAATGAGAAGCAACTTGAAAGAAAAAAGAGCTGATTTGTTTTTTCCCCTCCATTCCTATTCATTTTGGCCATGGAAATAAATGCAGCAATTGAGAATTGTTTTCCATTTTATTATTGATTGATTGATTGATTGATTGATTGGTTTAGCTTCTGGATGATATCAGTTGCAGCCAAATTCAAGTGGCGGCAAATTCTTTATTTTTGTAGCAATGGTTAAAACAATACACAAAAACAATATTAATAATCAATGTTTTAATATTATGTAGGAAAAAAATCCTATATAAATATTTTCCATATGCAGTTGGCCCATTTCCACTTCAGTCTCTGAAAGCTTCCTGCAATAAACAGGTCTTGATGGATTTTCTGATTTTCAAACAGGTTGGGGCTAGTATGCATTTGCATGAAATATGAATAATTACCTTTAGCTTTATTATGAACATTCACAAAATTGAAGTATGTAGTTCCAGGAAAATACTGGATAGGCAACTGTTGGATAAAAATTTCAGTAACAAAAGAGATGAAAGAGATATAACTTCCTTCAGAAGAGTGAAGAAAATTGTTTGTTGTTTTGTTTGTTTATGAATTGAATTTATATACCCACCCATCTCAACCTTCTTACTCTAGTTCACCATACAAAAAAACCAAAGATATCATAAACATATTACAATGTACCTAAGGCCTGTAAAACCTGTTCACACAGTCAAAATTCTATACATTTAATACCTAGGTAACAACTTACATCCAACATCTGAAAAAAGATAGGTTTTCAAGATTTTCCAGAGTGCTAAGCAGAATGACAATACCCAGATCTTATGGGAGATGCTGTTCCATAGTGAAGGTATTGCAACATTGAAAGTTTGTTTCCTGGTCCTACTAGGTAGCATTGTTTTGCAGAGGGTAGTGCAAATAACCTCATCCTGTGACATGTAGCATTTTATGGGTGACCACTAGTACCTTAAATTGTGTTGGGAAATCTATTGGGAGCCAATACAGCTTGCATAACAGTGGCGTTATGTGGGCATACTGCCTGCACTGCTGCATTTTTGATGAGCTGCAGTTTTGAACAGTTTTCAAAGGCATAACTATGGTATGTAAAACATATTGCAAGTGTTCAATGGTTTGAGTATCAGAACAATTCACAAAGGTTATTTTTTCCCCTTCTATCTGTGATTTTTTTTCTATAAAGGTATATTCTCATTATTTTCCCTTATTTCAGATTTCTTAATAAATAAATCTAGATTTTATCTTTCTTCCTTTAAGAAAGGAAGAAAAATGTGCCATGCTGATATCTCCAAATTCTGTAATTTTCTTTGTGAGGGAACTGTTCAAGTTGTCTAACCATTTTGCCTCTCTCTATATACTGTATTTTCTGCATTTTTCAGCATTTTGAAGGCCAACAGTATGCTCAACATTTGGTTGGTTGAAGCTAACAGGGTGAGTTTCACACGTCACTTTGGATGTGTAGGAGGAAAATTGGATTTCTTTTTTAAACTGTCATATGGCTGCTTTAGGGTTTATTTGATTATGACAATGTTAATGTGTTTTATCCTTAAAAGGGTAAGAAAGTGTACTGTCAGTTTTCATCAAATACTTAGAGTCCTTTCAAAGCCTTAGAAAGAGAAGGAAAATTGTATATCCTGTTCTGTATGAATTCCACCAAAATGTTGTAATGTCCCTTTTAAAGTAATTTCAGAAATCCAGTGTAAGAGTCCCCCAATAGCAGTGCTAAACTACATAATATAAAAATGCCTTCAAATTGCCCTGAATTCTGCAAAACACCTGAATTTTTTTCCTATGCAGTCCAGCACAGAGGTGGGTTCCTACTGGTTCTAACCGGTTCTTTAGAACCGTTAGTAAATCTGTGAGGATGTCAAGGAGCTGGTTCTGTCAGTGTCTCCGTGGGTGCCGCCATCTTGGATTTTGCTTCTGCGCATGTGCAGAAGCTAACTTTTTGATTGCTGTGGGTGCGGGCGTGCACGCAAAGCGCACATGCGCACACGGCGTGACCCTGAGCGAACCAGCAGCAAAAGGATCCAGAACCCACCCCTGGTCCAGCACGGATAACATATGAATTAGGACTGAAATTTGGTTTCAAGCACAAAACATGATTTGGAATCTGTGTGACTATACAAACACCATCTGCTGGCAACTTCTGAAAGCAGCTGCCTCCTCTCCTGGGTTCACATGCTTGACCTCTGCAGCTGCCCTATGACCCCTGGAAAAGACTTGCTTCGAGGTGTCCTCAGCAGGTGCTGCATGCATGAAATCACGTTTTGCCCTTCCAATCCAAAATGTTACACTGTCCTAATATTAATGCCACTTGTTAGTCATTAAAAACAAAAGTACTTAAATCATCTCTCAGTTACAGTACTTATTATTTTCATCATCCTCATCACTGCAGCTCTTCCTGCTTTAGTTGACAAGAGAGAACACATTTGGAAAAAAAATGGAGAGAAGCAGGGATGAAATTCAGCAGGTTCTGACAGGTTCTGGAGAACCGGCAGCGGAAATTTTGAATAGTTCAGAGAACCGGCAAATACCACCTCTGGCTGGCCCCAGAGTGGGATGGGAATGGAGATTTTGCAATATCCTTCCCCCAGGAGTGGGGAAGGAATGGGGATTTTGCAGTATCCTTCCCCTGGAGTGGGGTGGGAATGGAGATTTTGCAGTATCCTTACCCTGGAGTGGGGAGGGAATGGAGACGTTGCAGTATCCTCCCCCCAGGAGTGGGGAGGGAATGGGGATTTTGCAGTATCTTTACCAG